>CM076076.1:26965471-27155471 GCA_038088235.1 Zacco platypus
GAGTCCAAAAACCCATAATTTAAGATTATGCAAACTCCTCTTCCCAGAGTAAGACAAAAAAAATCTCCAAATACCAACACGCATGACTAAAGATAATCACAGATGAGCTATAACTTTTTTTAAACAAGAGAAATAACTTTTGTTTCCATAAATGATTGACATTTTAGCTCAGACTGCAGGCTAAATGAGATTTGGGGCACTTCAATACGTGGTACTAATTCCGATACAGGGCGGATGTTTTACAATGCGACCTCAGTCTGAAAGGTCATATTGGAATCACGCGACTTTCACATCACTCAAGTCGACATTCGTCAATTATGTGCTGGAGTCACTTCAAAGAGTTATTTGGTCGGTTAATATGGAAGACAGCCGTGACGGTATTAAGCGAAAGGACAGAGATAGCTCTAAACAAGCAAAACCTGAGGGAAAACTAGAAAACTTTCCTCTCATTCTTGTCATATTCCTCATTATCGCCTGCGCAAGAATCTTAAATGAACGCGTTAAACGCTTATTTCAGTGTCCTCCATGTTTACATCCGTATGACAGCTGCGCGCCGCGTTGTCTTGTTATTGTTCTTTTGCCCAAGCGGGTCAGTTCGGGACCGTGAACAGTTCACACTCGAATCTGATATTGTTCACAAGTATTTAATTGATTTAAGAATGTCCAGTACAGACTCACATACTCATCTCAGTTAATACAGTATATTGTATAAGAGTTAATGAGTACACATACATGAGAATTTATCATTAAAATATAAGAAAGATGACCACAAATGAATAATCAAAGTATCTCTTACAGAAAAAAAAAATGCAACTATAATTTCTACTTTATAGCCTACCCACTCCCATTAATGTGCTATGTGTCTATTTTAAAACCAGTTGCACTTTATTTTACAGTACATGTAATTTCATGTTCATTTTCAACTACAGGGGTTAAGGTTAGGTGTAGGTTCAGGGTTAGTACTAGTTATTACCAAATTAGAATTTCTGTAATACGTACATAGTGGGGAACATGACTGTAAAATAAAGTGCTACCTTAAAACCATATTCACATACATATATATAAAAATAAAGGTACACTCAGTCTTACAATAGATCATAAATGAAACCCTAAATATATCATATACATACAGCATCCATATTATATTTAATATTCAAGATATATGCATCACCCTCTGTGTCCCCACATAATATTAACTGTTACATGACGTAGGTTTAATAATGTAAAACAGAAATGAGAACAATCAAAAAATATTAAAATATTTGAAATATACTATAGATTATAACCACTACCCATTACAAGTACAGTGTTATTGGAAACTTCATAGTAACCAATGCACAAAAAATAGGTTTTGTTCTGTCAGCAAGAAAGCAGCTATTAAGAAAAGCTTAAATCAGAGTCACACTCATGACTGTGTTATTGGATCATCATTAAGAAATAGACAGCTTTTTCTTACATAAGCAATTTTTGGCCCATAACCCACACACCTAAAATACTAACATATATTATGAAATTCAAATAATCATATATTTTTAATGTTTTTGAAAAAGTTTCATGAATCAAGATCATGAAATATAAGAATTTAAAAGAACTGTTTTTATATTTTAAAGTACAAGTCATTACTCCAGTCTTCAGTGTCACATAATCTTGCAGAAATCATTTTAATATGCTGATTTCTGCACAAAAAACTTTAATGATTAATGTTTAAAAGTCTTGCTGCTTAATATTTTTGCCGAAACTCTGCTAATTTTTTTCAGGATTCTTTAATAATTGCAGCATTTATTTGACATAGACATCTTTTGTAGCATTATCTTAACTGTGACTCTTGATCAGTTTAAGGCATCCCTTTTTTTTCTTATTGAACGATAATGTGTGTCAAAATTCACTCACAACTTTTCATAAGGGAGAATAAAACCCAGCGATGTGTGTATATATTGTAGTAAATGCTACTAGGCAACATTCACATATATTGTTGTGCAAAAGCAAAATGCAATAACTGCATTTTTTGTCCAAATATGCTCTTCTAGATTCAGAGAAAGTGTAAAAAACCCCAAAAAACAGTTCCATTGTTGGCACTGTTACTGCATTTTGCCATTGTATACCAATATATGCACCCATGACATTCTCCTCAATATCAATACTATTTACTCTTGGAGCAAATAGAAACTGTGGCATTTGACATCGACTCATTTGTCTTACCACATTTTTCCTTTTTAAAACATTTTGCTACTCAAACGTAACGAACAGAGGAAGTTTCATAGAAACCAGCTAATGGGCAACCATTGTGTTTTTGCAGAGCGAAACATCACACTTTTCACCTGAACACTTTACAAAACTTATGGTTGCATAATACATAGCTTAACCATGCCTTGAGGACTTTTTTCATCCACCACCTCAAAAATTTTAACTGAGAACTAACATACATGTGTGTATATACGTACATTTTGTCGTCATTGGCAGGTTAAAGCTTGTATTCACTCAAAAACATTTACCGTCAGTTAACAGCACTGCCTGGCCAGGCAAAGAAAACAACTCATGCTAGAAGTATCTGCAAATGAGCCACTTCTAAATCATGTTGTTGCAGGCCTGAAAAACAAGAAAAACAGTTCAAAAATCACAAGTTTAAGAATTCGAGCCATGAACAAAATGTGTCAGACATATTAATGCCTGGAACTGTTATGTAACAGGTTAAGAGTATCAGTTTTAGCTCCAGTCCTCATAGCTAATATTAAAACACATCTCACATCTTGATTTAATTTGACTGAAAGAAGGCTCATGGCTCGGAATCAACACCTCTGTTCATTACATTGAGGCGACAATGAGGGAAAAAAAACCCCGAAACTCCTATGCAAGTGAATGATGTTGGGGCAGCGGCATGTAAGTCTTTCATTCTCACCAGATCGTGTACACAGCACTCCATTTGAAGCAGGCACTCTAGCGTTTCCATCATCTGCTCCTTGCGAAGGGTGTGCAGTCGAAGATGGCCCGCAGACTCGCACCGCTCCAGTTCCCGCACAGTGTGGTTAAGAGCTACTGCTGCGCACTGCAACGCACTGAGCCCTGCACAGAAAATACCATCCATCTAGTAAATCTCTGTTCTCTTCATATGGTGTAGAAATACAATTTAGCCATTTAGCAAATTATTTGATCATAAACAACTTCTATGTGTGAAAGCTCATAGATTAAGCCAGGGTCCAAAGATAACGTAACATGTTAAATCATGTAAACTGCAAGAACTAGCAATAGCACGTTTTTCCATCTGACGTACAAGTGCTCTTTGAAAGTCACCACCATTGTTATGACCTTTAATAGCCTGAATTAACTCATCAAAATAATTCAATTATTAAATTAATAATAATTATATACAAACTAACCCACACACACACGCCGTTTAAACATTTTTTCCTAAGAAATAATCATAAAAGACAGCGCCAAACTACTTGTTTTTTCAGTATGACCTCATGACAGTTAGTTACATCACCCTGACATTTTTTACTTTATTCTGACAAATATAAAAAAAGAGTATTTATTCAGATATTAAAAACATGCTCATCGTAGAAGAGGTGTGTTCAGGTCACTGTACATACTGTATGAATAGCATTTTTCATGTATTTCTGAATGGATTATTAGTGTCACATCATTGACCCCTATTATTTCTGCAGTCCGGAGGGGACATTTGTTTTTAATGACCCTAAAAGTTTGATTAAATCATCAAAATATGAGAAAGATATTTAAAAAAATTTTATATGTTTAATATTAGAGAAGAACAAAATCATAAACTTGGCTAAGGTATTTATCTGATAAAATTATTTGACAAAGAAAGGCAAACTACAACTACATGTTTTATTTTACTATGCAAAAAAAATGCTAAGAAAAACAAATATCTTACAAGCGCTTCATCTGTAAAGATATGCTCTCAGATATATAGGTGTATGTTGTAAGTATTATTGTGCTGCTACTTTAAATTATTGTTATTTTCTTTTGGTCAGATTTTTGTATGTGCTGTTATTTATTCAGATTACCGGAAACACTAAAAGAATATAATGTGGAAGAAGTACAGTTTTTTTTATTTGTATAGCTTTTTGTCCTTGTGTTGTTTTGTGGACCCCAGGCAACCACTTTATGGAAGCTAATGGGGATCCAAATAATAGAATAACATTGACCAAAACATAATCAGTTATTAATTTTTTGTTGGTTCTTAATTTCTTTGTATGATAGTCTGGCCAAAAAATATTTCCACATAATTTGGCATGTTTCACTGTGTTATCACAAATAAAACAATTGATTCCAAGCACAACTACGCATTAGGCTTACAAAATCTTTGACAATTTTTTAATAATATTTGAGTAAACGGTGAAGATGTTCATTTTCTTAGGCTGGACATCACTTTTGGCCACCACTGTGTGTGTGTGTATATACATATATATATAGATTTATATTTATTTATTTGTTTGTTTGGACAAATGTAGGATGCTGCGAGCGGTTATATCATTCCACTGCCATAGGGTTAGATTGCCATATTATTCTTGCCATAGGCAAGAAATGATTTAATAAACTATGCAATTTACAGTTTCGTGGCTGCTGTAGAGAAAGATTTATATCTGGTACATTTTCTTAATTCATTGGCACAAAACAATGCCAACCAACTTTCAGCTACCAGCCGAGATCTCTACCTGATAAACCGCATGATTTCAAAGTTACAAAACAGTAAATCAAGGCGCCTCTTTCACAACAGGGTAATAAAATGAGATGTTTGTGACTAGTGCTACAGGATTCTTTCTCAGGTTTTGGCTGTAGGTATGCAGCCACAGCCTTACTGCCACATAACCACATAAAAGTGGTTTTACTGCATTAAATGCTGATGTTATCATTGAGGAAAATAAGGTTTACTTTTACCGAAACGAAGGTGCAAATAACTGATTCCCTAATGCACATTTACATTATTATTTACAAAATCGAACATACCGTTTGCATCTCTTTCCTCCAAATTGATATATACGCCACTTCTCATTAAACCTTTCAGGACCTGTCAAAAAAACATTTACAGTATGAGTGAATGTGTAGAAGTAGGTCATGTATGCTAATATTCCAACGCCACATAAATTTACCTCCAAGACTCGAATATATCCATTCTCTGCACTGAGATGGAGACATGTTTTCCCATATCGGTCCTTCGCATTGATATTTGCACCAAGTGACACCAAATCAGCCACCATGAAGTGTTGATTCTTCTGTGCAGCAAGATGAAGGGGAGTCTGCGAAGAAAAACAGGCCCATGCAACATTTATGTGTGTTTGTTGAGTGACTGACACTCAGAGAGTATGCATGTATGATTGTTTGTCACCTTTCCCTCTGAATCTTTGATATCTAGTTTCTTCAGAGCCATCATCCTTCTGGCAATAACGTACACAAGGGATCGTTTTCCCTCCTCAACAACTCTGTGTAAAAGACTGTGGAGAGAGCACGAAAGCAGTCACTTTCCATTGCATGATTCGTTTGCTTTTCAATGTCATGGTATTGCGAATTTAAAGCCGATGTGTTCAATGGGTGGAGTACTACTGGCCTATTTCAGTGAAAGGTAAACTCTACATCATCTTTTAGTGTGTCTGACAACATTGTCAGTTCAACTGGTGTTGTCTTTCAAGACGTTTGTCAGGTTTGTGTGTACGGCCATGTCAATAACCCTTATTCCTATCAATTCTGTATGCGAGAGGGCTTGTTTGAAGACTCTCTATGCATTCTTTGTTGGTGCTGAAATGCTTCAAATGTCAACCGGTTCCTATGCGAGCTATAAATCTCTTTTATTCTGCCCTACTTGAGGAGTTAATAATGGGGTTTGTCATAAAGTTGGGGGTGGGAAACTAATGCAGCTACTTATTGAATGCGACAAAAATGACGGCAGACCCAATTTCCTTCTTTCTGTATTTCATCAAAAGTTTCAAATGATAAAGGTGGCACTACAAAAGTACCCTTGCAAATCTTCGTACTTGAAGATTATTTTCGAAAACTCTGTGCATTTTCTTCATTTTTATAAATTACAGCCGCGCTGTGAAAGATTACACATTAGCATCTGCATGAAGAAACCTTCTGCAATGGCTTTGGTGAGTTCTTGAAAAGTAAAATGATCTTACGTCTTTCCGCTTTCGTCTACAGCAAGAAGCTCTTGGTCAGATATCTCCTTCAGCATTGTTTCCTCTCTTTCCATTTGAGTCCAGAAGAAGGTCATACTGCTCCACTCCTCCTGCTGAGAATTTGGCCATGGTGGACACTTCATATTTTGTGGAGAAACTTCCCAGACTTCAGGGTTGGGACTGGCATGGAATGATTCTTGTGGGGAGGGCACTTGGTATTCACATGAGTTTGCAGGAGAGCAGCTCATTCCATGCAGATTATCATACCTGTACTTATCTGACTCATAACTGCTGTATTCTTCCTGATTTCCAAAGAAGACATCAGTACCCTGACTGTAAGTTGGGGACGGATAAGAGCTGCACACAGAATGGGCAGGGGAGGTTTCTGAAGGTATGGAGTAGCTTGGAGACAGAGGTATCTCATTCTCCAGACCGTATGTGTTCATTAAACCCTGTTGAGATGCATCCTCAACCCAGAACTTTGAAGAGTATGAAGGGGAATGAGTTGTGTTTGGCGATCTGTATGACTGACAGGTCTTAAGATCCTCCTCCAACACTTCTACTATAATAGCAAGCTCCTCCAGACCCTCTGTTTGATGTTTCTTCTGTAGAAGACATTAAATAGTTGTCAAAACCTGCCTGTGTACCAGGTAAGAGCCCCAAAAAAGGAGCTATAGTTCTGTAGATGTCACTCACCAGGAAACGTCTCCGGTTTCCGCCTGTGGTAACACGTTTCTTATCCCCTTTTGGACCAAAAAGATTGCCAATTAGAAACGCAATTAGGTTAAAATGGTTATGCTAACATTTACATAGCTCAGGCTTACCTTTAGATGCCTTGGAATGTTTTCCCTAAAAATGCAGTCACACTATGATCAACATGCCTCAAAATGATTGTAAATAAATTAATAGAAGAAAAAAAAATCATACCTGCTGATCTTTAGGGTCAATACCCTTGGCTATCCGTATATTCCTGAGAATGTCCCGTACTGGCATTTTCACTCTGACTCCGAGATATTTCTTTTCAGATGTGGACTTTTTTGGTCCTAAAGGAGTACAGGCATGTTAGTGAAACAGTGCGCTATATATGAAACTGCTTCAACATTTCACAATGCAAATATATTTTTCACATCGTTCTGGAATGGGACATATCGAAAAGCACACAATCCGCTATGAAAATTCAGCAAGGAATCATTTTATAATAGATCAGATCATATTTATGCTCATGATATTATATTTATGCTTGTGACATTGATTATTGATACTGATTATAAGGATAATTGGTATAGGGGTGAATTGAGATGCCATTGAGATGACTGCATGGGGAAAAGTATCCCATTCAACCCGAATTCACCCTAATTGCACATAATGACTTCAGATTTTGTTGTATGCTTACCTTGATGAATAACATAAAAACAGGCAAATATGTATGTATATAGATATATCAAAACATTGTGACATCTTAAACCAATCTAAGGTAATTTGATGATTTTAGCTACTAAATACTACCTATAGGCAGCAGAGACAAAATCCTAAACCAGATAAAACCATATTAAACCATGTAGGACCAGCAGAGCACACCAGCTAATGCTGGTTAAACTTAAACCCAGCATAAGGCCACATGATTAATCCTCTCCTGAACATTGGAGATATTTTGTTAGTGTATACCTGTTTGACAGCTCTTCTTGTCCCCTGAGCGGTTCTGCGTCGGTTTCCGTAGATTTGGCCCACTTGCATTCGAAGGATGTTCTGCTGGCAGCGGTGACCCGTCGTGGTGTTCAGGGTGTTCAGGGAACATATCGCGCCCTGTGGTCTCCACCTGACAGCTCACCATTCTGTTGTCCGGTTAAAAGGCGACTATAAAGTGCTACGCGTTTAGAGTGTTATGACAACAAACATAAAATGGTCGAGAAATGGGCTGCTACCTGCCAGTCCTTATAAAACGTGTGTTATGTCAGCGGCGCCGTGTTTTCATTACCTGACTTGAGGAGGCGGTGACAGTCAAAATATCTCACCTGAGTTTTATCATGCGAGAACAGTGAACCCGTGTGGAGCAAAGCAGTCGAGCTATTTTGGCACATATTTTTTCTCATGCATTTTTTAAATTACATACATTTTATTTTATTTTTTTTCATACATTTAATCTATTCTGATTTATTTTCGTCCTCTAAATAATATTAAAACAGCAATAGGCTTATTAAAGGAAAATATACAAAGCTTGTGAACCGTAAAACAATTATTTTTAAAATAATTTGATTTGCATTATAACTCACTAATAGGCAGATCTCCAAGTGTGGTGTCTGCAGGTTGGAGTAATGGGCGTGGCGACAGGCCTTTATCATTGGTCGCATCAGCTGTCTGTCAGGGTGTGGGCGGTAGGGCCTTCAAGTGCTACAATTTACAATTTCTACTTCTGAAGTCATGTGCAATTTTTACCAAGAAAACTCGTATTTACGATCATTCCGAGAGCAAGTGAAGGCAGCATTAGTTTCTGTTGTAGCAATTCACTTCTTTTTGGATGCAATTTGGGGTAATGGGTGGAGCTAGAAGGACCAACCACACCTCTATCTTTCCACCCTATCCAGCTTTTGAACCCATGACGTCCAGAGAGGTGGAGCTGGATGTCATTTGCTCTGCAGCACCACTTGCTTTCGCGTGCCATATTAAACTGAAATCATACACTGACATCTACCGACGACACACTCTCTTTACAAAATGATTCCCTTTACTTGTAATCAGTACATCCTCGCTACAATAAACCCCATCAAATAAAGT
The DNA here is from genome assembly GCA_038088235.1 of Zacco platypus. Classification (NCBI taxonomy): domain Eukaryota; kingdom Metazoa; phylum Chordata; class Actinopteri; order Cypriniformes; family Xenocyprididae; genus Zacco; species Zacco platypus. Next base: position 26,974,375 of record CM076076.1, read on the forward strand.
AAGAGTTTATCGTTTCATTTCATCCAAAAATGACAATTTTGTCATCATTTTCTCACCCTCAAGCTGTTCCAAACCTGTATGAATTTCTTTCTTTCTGCTGAACACAAAAGAAGATATTTTAAACAGTTGTAATAATGTTATAAATGTAATAAAACAGTTGTATCAATGGCCGCCATTGATTATATTATGGGGCTTCTTCAAAATATCTTCTTTTGTGTGTTTATGCACGTTTGGAACAACTTGAAGGTGAGTAAATGATAGCAGAATTTTCATTTTTGGGTGAACTGTCCCTTTAACACTAGGTGGCAGTGTTGCACTGCCCCGCAGGCGCCACAGCATATCAGTTATCGCCACATTTGAGTCTTTTATTTGTAATCATCTAATAATATATGCCATATTATTCAAAATATCCACTGATAATAAATTCCATCGTGCCTTCTTAATCTATATCAATATAAATATATGTTGCAAACAGTTTTCCATATAGTTTATACCTTCAATTTTAAGTGACTTGACATGAGGAAAGGTGCTTGGAAATATAATTAAAAGCTGATATTTATTCGTTTTAATACCAATTTTTAAATTGCATGCTAGTATTCAAAACCATAGCATCAGAGTTGACATTTTAAGATAATCCTGTACTGATATATATCATGTAGAGTAAGAGTTGAAAGGATCCTTGACTGATTTCAGTCATTTTGATTGAATTATTTGATAGCCTATATCTGTTTTGTTTTTGATAGTAATGTGATTGATGCATGATATGGGGGGTACAACTTCAGGTCTACAAATCAATGTTGCATTCAATGTGTTTTGTCCTTTGCCTTATCATCATCATACCCGTGAACCTAATCTCTCATCTATTCTGTGCACACCTTCCTAATATATCAAGTAACACCTGATTTTAGCCCTGATATCCATAATGATGCGGGTCAGGTGGTCTTTTTCTTCTTTTATTGTAAAAAAAAAAGAAAAAAATCTCAAGAAGAGTGAGTTTATAACTGTCTGAGAAAGTTGGCTGAATAGCATGGATGAGTATCGATGAACTTTAATCTGCATGCCACTACATATGGATATACAAACAATGACATTGCATTCATCTTGCCTCCTAATCTTGTATACATTGTTAGCACAAGCCCACACTTGCTGCAGTCTAAGTCAGAAAATACTGTGCCATAACTTGACCTTAATTTGACAAACCATTATTCAAAAATGTGTGAACTCATTCAACTCCTATTGGCAAGATTAATGGACACATTCAGAAAGTGTTTCAAATCACGAATGTGACCATCAAAAACAGGATGGAGGTCAAGCACCAATGTCAGTGAACAGTGAATAATCAGTGTTCTTTTTGGACATAATCTTGATGTTTTTTAATGAGATAAAGGGGAGAAATGAAACTCCCAACTGATAATTAAATAATGAACAAGGGAATTCCAGGATGTTCCTTGGAAGAACTGGACCGCTCCTTTTACAGAAATCTATTGTGTAACTAAGATAAGCTTTGAAAAATCCCTGGCAAGAAACCATTTGCTGTTTATTCACAAAAGGGGAAGTATGCCACTGTTTAGGTCAATTAAAACAGAGACTGCACACTTTATGTTTTTCTGAAATGGTTAGCTTTTCAGCACCATTTATTAGGTTAATGCTTAATCACAGTGTTACACAGCTCTAAAGTTTTTATAACAATAAATCCTTGATGTAAATGATGTTTAGTTGTGGTTTAATTGCATTGGAATAACATTGGAAAGATCGCTTATCTCTTCACTTGAACTGTGTTGAGTTTGTTCACCCAAAAATGAAAATTCGGTCATCATTTACTCACCCTCATGCCGTTCCACACCTGTAAGACTTTCGTTCGTCTTCTGAACACAAATGAAGATATTTTTAATTAAATCTGAGCAATTTCTTTCCCTCCACTGACAACTATGCAACTACCACTTTCACGCTTCAAAAAGTTCATAAAGAGATCGTAAAACTAATCCATATGAATTGAGCGGTTTAGTCCAAATTTTCTGAAGGGACTTGATGACTTTATATGATGAACAGATTTAATTAATTTGTGCATTAAAAAATAAATAAATGTCAATGTAAATTTAGGTCTTTATTCACATATAAACATTGATCAGCAAACATAAACAGAAGCTCAACCGAACCTGCTTGACACATGAAAACAAATCTCATTGGTTCTTGCTGCAGCTCAAACATGCTGCATAACACACGAGAATGAACCTCACTGGCTCTCGCATACATCAAGCAAACACACTTGAGCTTCTGTTTACCACAAGTGATGTCTGAGTTGATGAATGTTTATGAGTGAATAAAAGCCAAAATTCAGTTTTGTCATCATGTCTCTTCAGAAAATTTGGACTAAACCGCTCTATTCATATGGATTAGTTTCACGATCTCTTTATGAACTTTTTGAACCGTCAAAATATGTAGTTGTCAATATAGGGACAGAAAGATTTCTCATGATGCTCTCAGATTTTATTAAAAATATCTTCATTTGAGTTCAGAAGATACGCGAAAGTCTTACAGGTTTGGAACAGCATGAGGGTGAGTAAATAATGACATCATTTTCATTTAAAGACACTGTTGGAAAGATCAGATCAAGTTTATCAGATCAGCGACTCCTTCCCATGAACAAATAAATATCTACTTATCTCCTATTTGACCAGCAAAACATTAGTCACCAGACAACAGGGCGACCACAGGAGCAAGCTTCAGTGCATGTTAACTGGGATATCTTTTTATAAATTAATGATTTAAAAAAAAAAAATTATGTTATGCAAGTTTGTTGAAGCTTATTGAACTTGAAGCTATGTGTTACGGGGGTTCACATGATGGTTTCCCACAAAAAGTGAAATTTGAAAAGATTAATTCCAACTAGAAAACATTCTCAGAACTAATAAATGTGTCACTTATGTGTAAGGGACTGCTTAAAAGACCACTAGAAGAGTTCATTTGCAAAAAACAAAACACAAAAACTTATTTTTGTGCGTTATTCTCCACATGTAGCACGTTCTGAACCCTAAATCCGTTTTGTCAGAGAAGCCGGTATTATGTACTGTCAAGGCATCACGAGTTCACGTTTTACAGCAGAAACTGACATGCGCCCTTGTTGTTTGAATACAGAAACCGATAAGTCCGTTTTAGCGAATCAGCTCACAGTATTGAGGTCAGGTGACAAGGCTGCTAGTCACTTCAAAAATACGCGCTAGCTGGGGGGAGTTTCGTCAAAGCTGACTAAAAGTGATCGAGGATTTGTAATTTCGATTCTTGCAAGTCCTTTTACACCATACACGTCTTACTTGCTAAAACCTTGTTTGTTGTTTTGCGTGTGTGTGTGAGTGTACACGTGTGTGCATGTGTGTGCAATTTTTTATTTATTTTTTTAAAAACATACTTTTACTTTTAATGAACTTTAATTTTGTAAGTTACTTAATAAAAATAACCCAACTGCAGTTTGATTAATATTACTTGGGATGCACAAAAAAAAAAAAAAAGAAAAAAAAGTGATTTGTGAAAATTATTAAAAACGGAGTTGTCTGTTTTTGCAAATGAACTCTTGATTACAGTAAGTCGCAATGCTGTGAATTATAGCACGGGTAATTTTTTGTTTTATTTGTTACTTTTCATTGAAAGGATTCTTCGGTGTTTGCTCAATAGGACACCGCTACAATTTTATATTAAACTTATTGGTAACACTTTACAATAAGGTTCATTAGTTAAACATTAGTTAATGCATTAACTAACATGAACTAACCATGGGTTAGGGTTAGGGTTATTTACTATTATTCAAGTAACGTTAGTTAATGAAAATACAGTTATTCATTGTTTATTCATGTCCACAGTGCATTAAATAATGTTAACAAGATTTTAATAATGTATTAGTAAATGTTGAAATTAACAATAACAAAGATTAATAAATGCTATATAAGTGCAGTTCATTATTAGTTCATGTTAACTAATGAAACTTCTTGTAAAGTGTTACCAACTTAGGTAACTGAAATGAATTTTGAATGGCACGGGTGATTTTTTGTTTTATTTGTCACTTCATAACTCTTTTTTCCACAGAAAAATGACTAAAAGTGCACTGTAAAAAAAATCAAAGGTTGAGAAAACTTAAATGTTTAAGACAACCAGCCTCAGGAGATTTTTGAGTTTCTCAACTTGTTGTAAATTGAACATGTTATACAACAACCAGTTGAGAAAAATCTAAAATCTCCTGGTACTGAGTTTTCTCAACCTTAATTGTGTGTTTGATAACTGGCCAGGCGTGGGTGCTCATTCAGTGTCTGCTTTTCATCCTGCTGAGATGATGCTCTGGATCGAGTCATCACAATGATTCTATGCCTGATCATGACAGAGAATGCAGTTGGCCTTACATAGATCTGGCTTTGGCAGGATGCATATCTGCGTTCTGCTCTATTACATCATCTGTTGATTATTAACAAGTCAACGGGGTCACCAGGTTTGATAAGGACACAATTCTTTTTCTTTATGTAACATCACTGTTTGTTAGGGCTTGGCATCACTTTATGTAATAGGGGAAATCTTAACAATGTAAAGTTCTGCAAGAACAAATGTACAATTTTAAAACATGTTTTGGAATAAACTGATCAAGGCACTTGGACCTGCACTTTTTGCAGAGAAACCTTGGACTTAAAAGCTAGCTTTAAATTATGAAAACACCTTTATATAAGAAAAGTCATTTGCTTATGACAGCAGTATTGGAGACAGAGTTTATTGTTATATAAAAATTGCATGCATTCTGCAGAAGAACATTGTAGTGGTTGTGCTTCGGCCCTGCGTGACTGTACTGATGAATATGGTTCTCCTACTGCTCATAAAACATTCAATACTAGATAAATAACCGGTTTAGATGGAAATGATCTCAAGCTGACCAGCTGAAGATGTTACTGTAGCTAAACCCATTAAAGGGATTGTTAAAAAATGAAATTCTGTCATCATTTACTCACCCTCAAGTAGTTCCAAACCTGTATAAATGTCTTTGTTCTGCTGAACACAAAGGACAATATTTTGAAAAATGTCAGTAACCAAACAGATCTTGCCCCCCATTGACAACCATATTTTTCCTACTATGTTAGTAAATGGGGGGGGGGGTGAGATATGTTTGGTGCTCCATATCAGCCTTTATTGCATATTGTGACAGCTAACCTATGCTACTCCCAAATCTCATCAAAGTAACCGGATTTTGTTCACTTTGAACCAAAATAGTTGCTCCTTTAAATAAGGAAAAAAGGAATTAAGAGACAAAAAGGTATTTTAATCTAACCTTTAAATCTGACATGCTTAATGATTGAAAAATATAATATAATCTTAGTGGTTGATGTTCACCCTTGTAAATAGATGTATGAATAGGAGAATTAATGGATGTAATGTTATCTCATTTCTGTTTACTCGCCTTGACTTTCATAAGATAAAACAAAACCATAACCAAATGCCATCCAATGCCAAAACCATTTCATCCATTTCAGTGTCCACATCGACCTATTTTTGTGAACACACCTGGTGAGCTGTACTATTGAACAAGTAACAAGAGCAATAATTTACCATGATCAGTTCAGGGACACAGAAATGAAGATGAATGTCTACCAATGATTGACGATGTTCCATTTCCAATAAAAAGATGGTTAACTATGAATAGCCTATAAAAAGTGCACTGAAGACAGAGGTCAGTCATGTTAATCCACCTGCCAGTTCTGAAATGTTTATCCAGAAATTTGACATATAATGTGCACCTATTTATCAATGCTAAATTGCACATTTATATGCAAGAAAGGATGAAAAGGATTTGATAATCGTAGTTTTTCAGCATTATTAGCATTTAAACAAACAGTTTCACAACAGCTAGAGGTGTTTGTACCTTGGCATGTTGCAACCAAATGTGGTTAAAAAGCCTTCCCAACCATAATATTGAGGTGTCAAGTGAAGTCCTGTTCACAGCAAAGTCAGTTTTTCATAATTGCCACTTAATTAGTACTTCGATACCATATTTATTGTATTGGAATGTCTTTGCGTCTAACAGGAACTTGATATTGGCATTTCCCTGCAAAGTTCTTGCTGGTATATGTCAGAGAAGCTTATCATTTCATTCATTTGAGACAACAGGAATTTGACCAGTCGCCTCAGGCACTGCACTCTGCTCCTGTCTTCATCCTTTTGTTCAGTTGCTTTCACTCATTCAATCTCTCTTAAACGGTCCCTCCCACCCAGCCCTCACGACACTAGTGAATCTACAGTGTGGCTTTTGTGGCTGCAGATGAATCTTTTGACCTTCTGTCTTGTCATAAAAGACTTTTGACTATTGTTGTATTGTGTATTAAGTCCTTAATTTTTTTTCAGGGTGCTTTTGTTACTTATCTATTTAGATGTAGCTTTTACTGCAACCTGAGCATGTGCAACTACATGCCCCTTTGTTCTGCAATACTAACAATAGCGTATATGAGTAATCAATGGCTCAATTTTTTTTTCAGGTCATGTCCATACTTGAGTTCAGTACACATAAGATGCATTTGCTCATATCTGGGGATTAGCTTTAGGTCCCCTGTCCGTGTCTACCATGGGACAGCGCACGTGAGGCAGGAGCCATGCAAGGAGAGCGCACGTGAGACAGGAGTCGTGTTTGGTATCTGTTCCTTCATGGATCTGTTGCGTTTGTTGATAGAGTTGCGCTGGTTTGTTTGTTCAGCAGGCCCTTGCCTGCTTTGGCACTCTGAGAAGTGGCATGTACACACAGGCTGTAACCTCTCCTGGCACACAGGCTAAGATTTCATTCTGGCCTGCAGGCGAAACCAAAAACGTACTTTTTTAAGCAAAAAATGCCAGTGTTTGTGTTATTGGTTCATTATACAGTGTTCTGTAGCCTACTGGAGACCACAATGTAATATTGGTAATGGTAATGATAATGGTAATATTTTTTTAAATAAATTAATACTTTTATTCAGCAAAGAAGGCATTAAATCAAAAGTTATCAAGAGTGACAGCAAAGGTATTTATATTTATATGTCGAATAAACTTATTGGGAGAAATGTGAGCCCTCTATTTTGTGCCAGTAAGAAGTCTCGCTGCAGAATTCTGGAACAATTTGCAGGTGACAGATCACTGTTTGAGGCAGGCCACAATATAAGGAATAACAGTAATCCAGGTGCGATGTTATACGAGCATGGATTACAGTCTCAATCTTTCGGGGTAAAAACTGTTTTAATTACACAACTGATCTCAGTAGAAAGTAATTGCCCTTTACCACAGTACTGATTTTTTCGCAATACTTAGAGATGAATCAGTTTTTTTACTTGAGGTTGAACACTTGCAGAAAGAGAACCATAAATTAAAAACAGATGAAGACCTTTTGGGGGGGGGGGGGGAATTAATCCAACACTTGATATCCTCAAAACAGTTGCAAAGCAAATCCAAAGGAAACTGCTGTCAGTTTTAGATAAAACTGTGTATCTGTAATGACGAGTCAGTGGATGAGATCCAAATGCAGGCTTTATTAAGCAACGTGGTCAAACAGGCAATGGACAAATCAACAGCAAACAGGAATGTCAGAGGGTAGGCAGAGTCATAAACGTTAAACAGGCAAAGTAGATCGAGTTAGGCAGCAAGCAATCAACAGTCCAATAATCCAAGGCAATAAATCCAATAGGCAGGCAGGGAACGATCAGAAACCAGGAAAACAGACAGAATCAAAACCAGGAAAACAAGACAGGGAATAATGCTCAGAAATGACAACATAACAGAATATCAAGACCTCGCAGAGTGTGTGTATGTCTGTGGTGCTTAAATAGTCCGGATAATGTGTATTAGCTGGTTGATGTAATCAGTGATTGGGTAATGCGCTGCAGCTGGTGAAGTGATCAGTGATAGGTACGGGGCTTCTGGGAAATGTAGTCTGCATTAGTGGATGAGTGGGTGAGTGAGTGAGTGAGTGAGTCCATGGTGAAGTCCCCTCTAGTGTCTATAGCAGGTACTTCAACTGACGATCATTATAGTATCGTTAGCATAGCAGTGGTAAATGTTATATTTCTTAAAAATGGCATCCAAGGGGAGCATATAAAATGAAAAAAGAAGAGGGCCTAACATGGACCCTTGGGGCACACCACATAAAAGGGGAACCGATGAAGAAGAAAACTTCCCAGTGCTCATTGAGAAGGTTCTGTCTTTGAGGTAAGAGGCCAACCACTGCAGGGCAACACCCTGAATATACCTGATTGAAAAATATCTAAAATATTGGACATTGATATAGGAACTCAACTGACAATACAAAACCCTCTTTAGGAGCTTTGAAATAAAAGGCAGTTTGGAGAAAAATTGCTGAGGATAGCTGGGTCAAGATGGAGTTTCTTAAGCAGAGGGTGAACCACAACATGTTTAAAACTAGCAGGTACAACTCCATTTGCTTGAGAACTGTTAATAGCTGTTACAGCTGGGCTCAAAACTTCAAACACTTCCTTGAAAAGACATGTTGGGATAACCTCAAACAATATCAGCTAGCTGAGCAGAAGTATTGGATGAAAACAGATTAGCTAATCAAAGGGGGATCGAAGTTCTTTATGAAAGCCTTAATCTCCAAGACTGTATTCTCAATTTTTTTTTAAAAATTCTTACAAATTTTCTGAGATGGAACAAGAGAAGGTGTGGCAAAGGGATGGAAATGGATTTAGCACTGAATCAATTGTTTTAAATCCTGTTTTCGGACAGTGATGAGTTTGGAGAGGAATTTAGACTTAGCCTCTTTCACTACCTTTTTGTAACTGGTTAAGCATGCAGTTAAACATTCATACAAGACTTAGAGTTTGTCTCTTTTCCACTTTCTCTCAGCCTTACAACACTCTTGTCTAAGAGAAATGGTGTTATTATTTAACCAAGGCTGAGTGGTGCCCTTTCCCTTAGCTTTCCTGGGCTTAAGGGGAAAAACAGAGTCTATAGAAATGGAGCAGGATTTAGTAAAAACATCCACCATCTCTTCAATGTCTAATTTCTCAAAGAAGACAGCATCTGCAAAGTTAATTTGATAGTACTCTGAAAATAAATTGGCAGAGGAAGGTTGAATGAAACGAGAATAACTCGCAGAATTAGAGCAGGAGGTGATAGAAACGCAGATTCAAACACAAATGGAAAATGGTCCAAAAAGAGCAGCATCAATTACTCTTAGATTTGTTACAGGAAAACCATGTGACAACACCAAATCTAATGTGTGCCCTAAATGATGTGTAGGGCTAAAAGACACACTAGCGTCTTCAGCCATCAGTGTTTCCGGTCGCTATGAACGTTGCATCTGAAGCTATCAAGGCGATTCCTAGCCGTTTGAGACTGGCTTCCAGTTTGGAGGACACTCCGTTTAAGTTGGTGTGAGCAACTGGCATCTCTGTAGTGAGATCAAGTCTTGGGGTCTCAGAGGTGGTCCCAACTTTTGACCGCAGTCCCCGTTACAGGGATGACCATTTTGTGTGTTTGGGCCACACACTGCTCCCCATCAATCCACTCCAGAACACACTCCATCCCATGAGTCCTCTCCAGAGCTGAGCCGGACCATGGAGGTCATCCCCGAGTTTCTTGTCTTCCTTGATATGACCACGGAGGTCATCCCTGAGATTTCTATTGTGTATACTTGTCAATTAATGTTAAAACGGAACATCATTCAGATTTGCCATCAGTTAAAAGTTTTATCAACTAGCAGGTCAAGTGTGTTTAAGCATAATTGTTTGCTAAGACAGGGTGATATGATGATATATTGTGGCAATGATATAAAGTGTGAATCAATTTAACTTTCTCTATATTGTTTATATATTGCGTTACGCAAATAAATACGCGCAGCATTTAGTGGGCAGGAGTTACTGACACATTAAAGTGATAAAGAAACATGGACAAATAAAGAATGAAGAGCAGGATGTGCTTTAGATGAAAAGCAGTTATTGAAAGTGCAACATATTCAGCATTCACACAATGACAGGCACCTTTCTGTGCACAGCTAAATGGTCAAGTACACAAAAATCTGTGTATTGACGTAAACAGTCAGTTTATGTCTTGATGTGAAGGTAAACAGTTAGGAAAATTGGATGAGTGTCAATACTGGGTTTGCGCATTGTCTCTTAAAATTGACACGTTTGTGTCATTTATGTTAATCAAACAAAAAAAAAGAAAAAGAGAAAATCACTCACTGCTCTGTTGATTAACTTTTGTACCTTCAATAAATATTAGTATTTAATTCAAACAGTGGACTATGCAGTCTTGTCATTTCATTACTTTATTCAGTTTCTGCATTTCTTACTTCTGTTAGGTAGACCTACCTGAAAAACTTAGCACTTTTTATATATTTTGTATATTTGTATTTATTTGTCCTATTGCTTGTTATTTGTTTCTTTGTTCTTATTTTATTATTTAGTTAACTTGTCTTCAATAATTTTCTTGAGAACTTTTTACTTACATTAGTTAGCCTAGTATTAGTTTTTGTTAAGGTATTGAAACTGAATTGAGAATAGTGAAATTGTACACACCAAAATGTTCTTTATAGATCCAGATAGATTTCGGCCTAATAGTGATACTTCACTGAATGGCCAAATTCACATGTATTTTGTGTATTTTCAAAATACAAAATACTGTATTTAAGTACTTTTTCCCCCTCCACAGTAAAGTTGGCTTTTCATTTTGCTACATTTCAACTGAGATATTTTCTGTTTTTATTTTAAATACATTTTCATGTATTTATGCCCATCTCTGTGTGTATATGCCAATAGGTTTGTTATTAATAAAACACTTATTTTGGACATCACTATAAAAGATGAATGACTTTTTTCCCTAAATCTTGCTTTGTATCAACATTTTTTTTTTAACTGCATTTTCAGCCCATAGATCACAAATAATGGCCTCTCCATCTTTGGCAGAGACCGTAACTCTCGACCCCAGAGGCTGTTTTGTGGTATTTGCCCTCCTAATAAAACATACACAGCAGCACATTGTGTCTTCAGGTGAGTATATGACAGTGACCTCGCTCCCCTCCGCCCTCATCTGGTTACTGCTTTCCAGCAATGCTCCAGGTGAAAGATGAGTGAGGATAAGACTCTTTTCATCCTTCATCGTTATGCTTGACACATCTTTATTGAAACTTAACCCAAAACCTAAAGTAACTGAACTTGTAAATTAGGATGTTAAAGTCGCCTCAAGCAAAGCTGTACTTGTTTAATTGCTTCCTCTTTTCTTTAGTCACAATTTTCGAAATAAACTAGCATATGTGATTTTAACATGACACAGTGCCTACAAAGACAAGGTTGTAAGGCTATAGACGACACTTCTAAAGGTCAAGACCATTTCCTCACCTGACAGATCTCATCGTCTCTTTGTGCTGGTAAAAATATCTCAGTGCTTTTCCCACAGAACTTCACATTTCATGCTATGCACAAAAATTCACAGTAGAAAGAGATGTTTTTTTAATCACTCCACTGAGGCCTATTGCTTCTTTGCATTGAGCCCACACTGTAGTTTGCATTAGAGAAAGCTCTCATGCAGTAACCGTTGACACTGTGTTGTATCTCATTTACAATTTGTTTTTCCTTTAGAAGGAAGATCTGTCTTCTCACAAAAGAGTGAAGTAAGTATTTTTAGTTTCTTGGCTTTTTCCGCATTAATACGTCTTTTCCAATGACCGTTTCAATTTGACGAGATTCGGTTCGATTTTTTTTATGAGCAGAGAACTTTGGCAATGCCTTAAGAAATACTTCAAGTGTCAGATTTATTTGAGCTACAACTCTGCAGTGCTGAAGTGATTGCATTACAGTAAGCACAGTAAGCAGTAAGTACAAGCAGATGTATTTTGTTATTTGTTATAAAAAGCTGTTCCTTGTTTTTTGTTGCTGAGATGTGTGATTGTTTGTGTAATAATAGAAAGAACTGAGCTGAGAAAAGGAACATGATGAGTTTCATGGCTTGAGTGGTCAATGAAGCTCAAAGTGTGTGCAGGTGTTTCCTTTAACACTAATAAATGTACTAGCGTGGCAGTTTCAGATGTCTTACATCAATTCTCATCAGCCTAATTTTGGACTTTTTTTTACACATTTTAACAACTACACCCAGAAAAAAAAAACTCCATTTATTTATTGTGGCAAAGTTAATATAAATCATATTTGTAATAGAGATTAACTGCCTCTACATAATAATTATAAGGCATAATTATAATAGAACATGTAATGTAATCTTCAAAATAATGGGTGTCTAGAGATATCAACTAATATATATATATATATATATATATTAGAAATTAGAAAAATACAATGTTTGTTGAACTCCAAGATGCAAAACACTTTATCTGATCATCAGAAGAAAACATTGTACAGATGAGCAACATGGCACATCTCTAATGTGTTGTTCGAACAAATATGAGATAGACAAAAGGGGAATTCACCAGTTTACCAAGTCCCTCTCTGCTTTGATTATTACAGCAGTCATGGACATCGAATTTGTGCTAAGCTGAAACTACTGGTAAACTGGTAGTACTAAATGAATGAGGATAGCGGCTTCCCTTTGCGGTGACATCACTTGAATGCAGTTGCTTTTATAAGGCAGCCCACTGAAGCGACCACTGTTCAATTATGAGATGATCTCAGGAAGTAAATAGAAAAAGTTTTTGACTAGATATCATAAGAGTTTAGATTGATACATAGCAGAGTGTGCACATGGGAAAATGTAAGTACAATTTCTGAATATCAATACAATTAGATTTGCACATTTCACATGCATTATGTTGCAGTATGCAAAAGTAAGATTATTTACTCATGAAAATGAAATGCACTGCAAAAGCCTGAATCAAGAAAATATTTTCTCAATTCAATTCAGGACTGAGCACCGAGATGCAAAATCTATTGCCCTCATTACATTATACGGATGAAAACAAATTGATCGTTGCCGTTTTTCCACGTTATCTCTTCTGATAAGCGGCGTGATTAATTAATATCTCAGTGTTTGACTTTTTATCTCTAGCAGAATTCATGCTGATATTTGCATGTTTTATGATATTAAGTTTGTGTAATCTATTAGTAATACAAAATATCACTTTGCCAGCTTTATTGATGTACTGGTGCCTCCATTTTTTCCATTTCTATGCAGTATGTAAGGTAGCAGTTAGGACAAGTAGAGTAAGGTTGATAGATACGTTAACACTGGGGCCTGTTCTTTGGATTTGCCAGAAACTCTAAATGTTATTGTGGGGTGATTTTAGCATCTTGAAAAATGTAGTTAACAGTCACATTGATACTTCATGATTGTTCTTAATCTTATAGCAATTTTTTATTAGCAACATTTCACTCTTGAAATGTTTCTCTTTTTGTCCTCCATAACCTTTTTGAGGGGATATAAAGCAAGAGTAAACTCAATCACATGATAAAGACTAGCGTACAAGCTCAAGATAAACTTCTGGTGTTGCTTCTTTATTGGTTTTTTTCTGTAGTCAATTTAACCTCTAAAAAATGTTACTTGAATGTATACCAGTCACATTTCTAAAAAGCACATTCTTACTTTGTGCTGAAACAGTTAAAACTTCAGAAAGCTGAGGTTTGGGTCAGGGTTATTGGGGTTAGTTCATTTAATAAAATGACTGAAATCAAATTAAATTTTTTTAAAAATACAGGTAACCCTTTAGAATGAGATCTCATTTGTTAACATTAGTTAATGTATTAACTAACAATGCAATAAGCAATACATTTGTTTGTGACATGTTAGTTAACTGCGCATTAACTAATGTTAACCAATACAACTTTTGATTTCAATAATGTGTTAGTAAATGTTGAAATTAACATTAACTAAGATTAATAAATGCTGTAGAAGTGTTGCTCATTCTTAGTTCACGTTAACTACAGTAGTTAACTAATGTTAACCAATGATGTGTAAAACAATTTCACCTATTGCATTTCTCATTTTCATTTAGTTGAGGTCGAAGTACTAAAATAACCAAAACTAAAACTCAATAAAAAAGTATAAATGCATAAAAATAGACCAAAACTAAATGACTAAAATGGTTCAGTTCAGTTCATTATTCAAAACAACCTGGACTTCTTCAGGGGAAATTAGGGCTTCGTTTTTAATTTTCCATTTTTAATTCCACATGCCCGTCACTGTCTGTGGGTATCTTATCTAGTATATTACTGTAAATGTAAATGAGCACCATGAACAGCAAATCGTGTTATTCACAAGGATTTAAGTGTGGCAGTTTCACATTCTGCTTTAAAATTTATGAGGTGAAAGTAAATGGAGGTCATCACATTTGTCCTGCTAGACTGAAGGTTCTTTGGAAACATGTGCACAATTTCAGAAAGCAGGCATACTGTGGAGTGCCTTAATCTTGATATGCAAAACTCTTCAATTGCCCTCCTCCAGAAAGAAAAGACTTCACAGCTGCATAGCTTCCTCTTTTTCAACTTTTTAAATCATGCTCTGCTTGTATTGCACAACTGTAGAAGCCTCTTTCCTTTCATTGTTATATATTTAGAGCGACTCTTCGTTTGTGAATGTTAAAAACTGAATTCGTTCCAGTTAGAAATGCATACATTGCATGTCCATTCTATGAGAGCGCAGTGACTTACTGAAAGGATTTTTTATTGTTTGCAGAACGACAATATATCAGACATTTATTACAGAAAAAAAGATCCGACGGTTGTTTTGTCAAGGTTATGGAGAGTTACAGGTGGTTAGTTGTCGGCCTGTTCTAACAGAAACCAATGTGTGTCATGAATCTAGATGAATGGCACCGAACAGGTACATTACTGATTCATTATTTGGTGATTAAACATTGAGACTTTAGCCTTAAGAAGTAACAGTTGTGAGAGAATGGGGTGTGGAGAGTGTGAGAGATTTTTACGCAAACAATGTTTGGCAAACATGGAAAGTGATATCAGATTTTCACATTAAAGGATCGCATTCAAGCTTGTGTGACTCACAAATAATTCAATCATGAGTCACAAATCGCGACTCGAGTGACGCATTAATTCACTGTTCAAATCCAGGGGTGCATAAATGAAACGGCTGGAGCTTCGTCAAGGATTTCTTCAATAAACTATATTTTGTGTTTTTTGGAACCGGTATGAGCACAGTTAGGCAATCAAACATCACCAAACAATCACACCTCCTTAAGTACACATTGTGCACTGCAGGCAGCTTTCTTTAGAATTCACTGTTAGACAGCAGCTGCATCTGTGTAGATTCACGCAACTCAACTTATCATGCCATGTAAAGAGCCTGCCTGTTCATGTAAATAGCGAATATATCTTTAAGATGTGCTGCTAGAATCAATCACTTTATGCACTCTTAGGAGAAACGGTTCTATATAGAGCCTTAAGGGTTCATTTATTAGAAGTTGTCATCATGGGATCCTTTTATGGGTTTCATTTTAATATATTAATTTTGCTTTAATTAATTTTTCATTTTAATTACGTTTTATGAATAAAACGGCTCATAAACTTACTTTATCACTTAAAAAAAAACAATATAAATAACCTGTTAAAAATGAAAGTATTATGTAGACATTTCTCCTTATATAGAAACTTTTTTTTGGCAAAAATTATCTTTTTTTTTTCTTTAAAGTGAGTCAAGTGTATAGAAAAGAGAGTGTGGGCTCAGTGTTGGGTGTAATGCATTACTGTATTATTTACTAAGTAATTAATTACTGTAATTTAATCAATTTTTCCTTGAAAAGTTAAGTAAGGGATTACTTTACTTTTTCTGTAATTTAATAACAGTTACTTCTGTTCTGATGCAATTGCATTAAATATCGCATTATATATATATATGTATATATATATATAATATAATTGCATTACTGTATAGGCTATAGAAGAATTTTATATAAAATAATAGTGGATTTAACATCAAAATTTGAAATGTATGTTTTAATGTAATCTTCTATTGAATACAGAGGTCATTTCAATAATAATTTATGCAAATTTATTTTAGTCATCTGAAAGAATTAAAAGAGCAGTTTCATGTCTATCCTTGTATTGTTCAATTGGTGGAGGTTGATATGGAATTTAGAAAGTAGTAAGAATGTATCAGGATATGAAATGAAAATTAACTAAATTTAATAAATGACTTTAAAAAGGATTGTTCATTGTTAGTTGAACCGGTAGCACTTTACAAGTTATTTATTAATATTTGTTAATGTTAGTTAATTCAAATACAGTCATTCATTGTTAGTTCATGTTAGTTCACAGTCTGTTGTTAACAAATACAATGTTTGAATTTAATAATGTACATAAGATTATTAAATGCTGTAGACGTGAAGTTCATTATTAGTTCATGTTAACTAATGTTTTGTAAAAAGTTAGGATTGAAACTCTTTGGAATGTGTAATGGAAAAAAATATATGTAATGTAAAATTATTTCACTTGAGTCATATTTTAATTTGATGAAAAATATTAAAGCTTCCAGATTTAATTTGCAAACATATATACATTACAGTTCAAAAGTTTGGGGTCAATATTTTTTATTTTTTTAAAAAATGAATATTTTTATTCAGCAAGGACATTCATTTGATCAAAAGACACAGTCAACAATGTTACACAAATTTCTATTTCATATAGATCCTGTTCTTTTGAACATTCTATATTTATAAAAGAATCCTGAAAAAAATGTATCATTCACAAAAATATTAAGCAGCGCAACTGTTTTCAGCATTGATAATTTCTTGAGCACTAAATCAGCATATTAGAATGATTTCTGAAGGATCATGTGACTCTGAAGACTGGATAATGATGTTGAAAATTCAGCTTTACCATCTCAGGAATAAATTACATTTTAAAATATATTAAACATAGAAAAATGTTATTTTAAATCGTAATAATATTCCATAATTCACTGTGCGTTTAATCAAATAAATTTCTTATTGTAGGGTACACTGAGGTCTTTATGTTACATTTTATATTTGTGTAATTAACTCAGTTATTCAGCATTATTTTAGTGTTTTGTGTGAAAACTGTGCACCACAAATACTTGTTCTTGAGCAATAGTTCATGTACAGGCCAGTTTTTATGACCTTCACGTCATCTTGCGGCCTTCTATTTTACCATCTGTTTATTGACATGGTCGTCGGTATGTTTTAAAGTTCAAAGCAGATTCAATTAGTTCCAGTAAGTTAATATTTTAACATTATACAAGTTAATGATATATGCAGTAAGGAACTGTAAAATGTTCCGCCTCCCATAATGCCTAAGACACCCTCTTATTACAGTTACTTGCAATTTATACTGCAAATGTATCTGTACAGCAGAGTTGAAACAGATGAATGACAATGAATTATATCCAGAAACCAGTGGTTTCTCCAGTGATACTTCCTTAAAAAAATGTTCACATGGAGTTCCCTAACATGGAGAGACAAGCGCAAGAATTTGCTCCAGGGTTTCAGCACGTCAATTGTGGAGCTGTCAGTGCAGTTCTCATGAAATCTCCTACCGCCATGTTCCACCATCATGTGAGGCACATGAGGACACAAGAAAATGCATTTTTTGAATGGAAAACAGCCATGTAACGTAGTTATATCTGACTGGCTGCTTTATTTGAATAGATTATGAAGTGGGATTTGTATAATTATTTCTGCAAATAAGCAGATTTCAGTGTCTTTCAGACTTACGAGGTCCACACTATTCACTAATGACTGAAACTGTACAAGAAAGCAAGAGTTTGAGTGATTACTGTCTTACAGTAGCTTTGTACATCAGATTACACAAAACAAAAAAGACGAAAGGTCCAAATAAAAGAGGTATCTGTTGAGGGACTGAAACTTTCAACACTCTCTGCCACACCTTGTTTAACTTGGCATGAATAAGAAATCCCTACATGATTTTTGTAGTGCCATAGGAGCATTTTTTTTGTACACTTATGAGACGTGCTCATATCTGTCAAGCGTATTCATGGTGTGTTTTTTTGGTACAGCACTGTCAGAGGTGTCAGCATCCAAGCCGTACCAGGGAGTGAGAGTCAAAGACCCCGTGAAGGAGCTGTTGCGGAGAAAAAGAGGAAATGCAGCCAGAACAACGCCCTCCAGCGCAGTAGGAACTACAGAATATGTGTGCACACACTACAGGACACATGCTTTTGATTTTAAAAACTGTCAAACTTAACATTACATTCAAGACCTGTTTTTGTTCATGTAATCCATCCGATGCACAGTGATGTCATGCAAATGTGAGACTGGAAAGGATAATTTGTGAAAGGACCTTCGGTTTTAAACGACTAATTATTTGGTTGATGCAATTATTTATATGGCTAACGTAATTCAGATCATATCACTTTGATAATTGGGCCCCAGGAGGAGTGAAAACTGCAATTGATTATAGGATTGCAAAGTATTGCAAAATCAATGTCAACTTGAACTCAGCTTGAATTTTATCTGGCATTACTGAGTGCAAAAAAAAAAGGCTCTCCAAACTCCAAGGGGATTTTGGCCTTATATAATCCAGGTGTTTTTCCGTGACAGTTAAACTATTCCCCCACATAGCCTGAGGGGTTGGGCATAGGGCCTATGCAAATCCATTTGTGGATCTGCCAAGAGGCTTGCCTACCAACCTTATAATTGTACTTGACGACACATGAAAACATAAACACATACTTTGCAGCCTTTTCTCACATTAAATTCTCATACAAAAAGCAGACCTCTTGCAAAGCATCTCTTGTAACGCATTCTTGATTGTTTACAAATGCTCATCAAGCTTTTCAGCAGAAGCTGATGACGTGCATTGGTAATTGCTCCCAAAGTGGCAAGGAGTGAAACCACGCACGAGAGCTAGGTATGCACTTATCTTTGTCTGTTATTTTAGGTTAACAAGGTTATCTATAAGCCAGCCCCTCCACGTGCTCTCTGCCATTTCATTCAAAACCTCTCTCGGTGTGGAGATGGGTTTTTAAGCAGCTTTGCCATTATTAGGCTGGAGGCCATAGCAATAAATGCCTTGATCCAATCTACCAGGTGTAGGTCTCAGACTAAGGTTCCTGTCATCTGTTTAAGTGGATTTTAAGTGGAGCCACTTGCCCTGACATGTATATCATTTTACAAAAGAATCACATTGTGCTACACCTTAATTGTTGTGTAAAAAGTAAGGGGTAATATAAAACAAGCTGATGTTATTGTTGTGATAAAAACTGACTTAAATACTTGAAGACATTATTCTGCTTGTTATTAGTTAGTCTACTATTCCTGTTGTAGGGTAGACTCTTCAGTCAAATGTGCTCAACATATATTAAAAAGGATTTAAAATGTTTAGCTTTGAACCTGCGTTTGTTGTTTTTGGACAACTTCATTGAGAGCCCGGTCCTGATCGTAGAAAAAGAGCTCCAATTATTGGGTGGAATAGTTCTAATAATTGTTAGCATAAAGCAACAAGAAAAATGTTTATGTTTAATAAAAGTGTCCAAAACGAACACAAAATATATATAACATATCTATAACTGTTCTTCCCCAGCGATGTTTCGTGGGTAATTGGCTTTGGTGATCACAACACTTGTTTGATTGAGCATTTGGAGGCGAACATCGTGAATTAAATTAAAAATTAATTAAAAATGGCGTCTATCTCTCTTTCTCTCTCTATAACAACTGCCGCGCGCACCGTTCTCTCCCGGGATCTAAATCGCGGGGTTTTCTCGCGATATTATCACCCTTTTTAAAGTCTTAGAACATTATTTATAACCTCAAATTTCACTTCTTACATCTTACATTGTGTCTGTAACTAGTCTGGCCAATGTAAGTGACTCAAGCAGTTCAATTCAAAGACATGGCAAGCCATCTAAAAGGTACGTAACCTATTGTACGTCTTCTGGAGTCCCGGCTCAGGATTCGTATTATGCGTCTTAAAGACACAATATGTATTATTTTTGGATTAAAATATCCAAAAACCACTAAAACAGTGTTATATAGTTTGTTATCTTGTATACTTACATTATCCTAGATGTTTCCAATTATGTTTAAATCCAGAGAAATAAGCAATTTTAACCAGGACATGGACCATGTCCATGCGTCGCCTATCAATAACATCATTCCTGCGTTACCATCAATTACTTTTTGGAAACCATGGAAACACGAAGACTCTAATATTTTATGATTGGAACTGTTTGGATACATTTATAGGCAAAAACTAATCATTGTTAGATAGCTCAACACGTTTAGTCTTATTGTTTGAATCTCGTTTTCTTGCTTATATTAATATGAAATTCAGTTATCTATCTGCATGAGCGAACGCACAGAGTAATGTTATAACATCATTTTCAACACACACAAATGTATCTAATATGATAAACAGAGGTGCGTTACCCGACATACGCTTGACTGGAAGAAGCGGAAGCTTGTGGCATAATAAAAGTTCCGCTGCTCTCGAGCCGTGTGTCGCGCTCGTCTCTCATTAACAACTGCTCCAGTGGCCTCGTTACACTCCCACAGCAATCTGCCCTGCTCCACTTTATACTACAGTAACATTAATAATCTCATCCATGAACATGAGTCCCATCAGATTCTTTTCAACTGGCTGTGAGGTGAAGATGACATCTCCCATGATTCCGCGCTCAATCTCAGCATCATCAAGCTACGCCTTTGTTTTGAATAAACGGGGGAAAATGACATATTGAATGACATAGATATTTAATATCGGCTCATGACCTATAGCCCCTTTCACTGCTATCAATTCCTGTCTCTCCTCGAACTATCTTGTCAAAAAATAAAAAGGCAAATAATACACAATAATAAACTATAAAAATATGTAACATCAATATTATATACATAAATAAACAAAACAATATATTAAAACTATTTCCATTGTTATTTTTTTAAGGTGATGGTTCCCAACAACACTTTGCCATCATACACACATGCCGGTAAGTTACATATTAACTTTTTGGTTTTCATTGATTATGCAACATATTTTTCATGCTCTTATTCTTCTCTAAAAAGGAACTTCTAGCTTTGTAGAAGTCAACCAGAGTGGCCTTAATGATTCATTGGTGGATGTCAGTGGCCTTTGCACAGGATGGATTGCCCAGACCAGCAGCGCATCTGCTCTCCAGCCTTTGAGCCACTGGACTCCCCCAGACTGCCAACACCACGATTCCTCCATAACGTCCCATGCTGATATGTACGTCCAGCCGATCTGTCCCAGTTACACTGTGGTGGGCCCTTCCCCCATGCTGACGTTTGCGCACACACCTCTCTTCACCAACCTTGCGGTGAGCCACAGACTGCTGTAAAGCCACTACTCTTGTTTCAGTGCCTAAAGATATTAATTATTCTCTTATCTGGTTCCCAATTAGACCGTGAGCACTTCAAGCTCAAATCTGCCTCAGGTGGAGATCCCAGACTCCTCCTTGACATACATTCCTTGGGCTCAGCCTTTATCCACCATCTCCGGCCCTGTCATGCAGGCCCCCTCTGTTCAAGCGACCCTGTCAGCCTCTCAGCTCTTCCCGGTGCCTCTGACCTTGCCAGTACTCTCACCAGAACCTGAGCCTCAGCAAGTGGAGCCTGCCCAGGCCCCCGAGGGTACTCTGGCACTTGAGAAACTGCTGGAAGCAGATGAGGGCCACAAAGAACCATACATCTGCAGCTCCTCACTGTTTTCAGAGGACATTTAAGATATTTGTGGATTGGCAAGCTTGTTGCGCAGCTTCTTAACCAGTCACGATTTCATGGTAGAGCCAATGTAGACACGATATGGGCTTGAGGTATTGGATTTGTCCATGGGTTCCATGTAGGCCCTATCTGAATAAGTCCCAGTATGGGGTCTACATAGGTTTGTCCTTGGGTTCTATGTTGGAACCCAGGGACAAGTATGGGCTAATTCAAATAAGGCTCACATGGAACCCATAGACAAACACACCTCAAGCCCGTATTGTGCCTAAATTGCCCCGCCATGAAATGTTGGTTGGGTTATGGCCACAAACACACTTTAGTCTCAGGAGTGACAACTGCATTTGAATACAAAAGGTAATACCGTAAACTATCATTCCTGAAATTGCGATGATTGACACCGTGATAACCATAGCAATGGCTGCTTATCAGAGGACTCCCTACAGTGTTGCCATAAGCGTTTTTGGGCTTGTTGTTTGGGCTTGGCTTTTAAAATGATCGAGTTTATGGGAGTAATAAAAGCGAGAAGTTGCGGGTCACACTATTTTGATGTTAGTTTTGGTTGAAATTTATTTTACAGTACATGCACTTTCAATGTACTTACAATGTACTTACCAAGAAAGTACTGAATAATATAAGGTAACTACATGGGTTCAGATTAGGTTAAGTGGTGGTTCAGGACCAGTGCCTAGTTTTTACACAGTTACTAGTTCCTACAATAAGTATAAAGTATGTACATGCGAAACAGGAGTGTAAAAAAAGTTATACTTTATTTTCAATATAAAGCTTTTTGGTTTCAGTCTAATATGGGATTGTCCTTGTTCTCTGTTTTTTTCATGCATATGAAAGAGAGACCTCTGATGCACATTTAAAAAACGTATTTAAGTTGTTCACTTCACTTCCGTACACAATGTGTAGAATGTTTGTAAATGCATCTGTCACCACTTGATTTTTTTGAGAGCTAATTTGGTTGTAAAATGCAGTTGTCACTCCCGTAAATTACTGAACTATGTGTGTACAGACTAGATTTAGCTGCAGTGTGTACATTGTCAACGTAAGATTTACTAGGGTGATACTGATGTGGGGCATTTAGGAAAAATTTTGGCAGCTACTATTAAAAATGAAATCTGGAAACAATTGTGATGGGATAGATTAATGTCCATTTTAGCTGGCTTGCATAGCTGCAATTTAAATTTGTGCAGAATCCAATGGTTAAAATGCTAACATTTTCAGAGTGCTCTTCCTTGCATACAATTCATTAAAATGTCAGTTAGAATTAGAAAGTTTTCTGAAGGTTGGAGAAATCCCCTGTGGATGTTATCATTTTATCTACCCGTGCCCTAGACCCGCAGGCTTAGTTGTCTCTCAAGTTAACACGTTCCTTAATGAGATGTTTAAACAGGGGTCTGCTCTTCTTTTGCTCTACCAATGAAATCTGCTTTTTTAGAGCTTCTGTACATATCTCTGTCAAACTGGTATGGTAATAAAGCAAACGTTCATTTGCAAGTGGTTTAGTACGTGTGGGATTTGGTGGTGGAGGTGGTATGTGATGTTTTTTCCACAATACATATTGATTCAAAGCAGCTTTACAAAAAAAAATATGTTTCTACATTACAGTTTAGAGTAATTTGTTATCGGAGGGTGACTGTGCCAAAGTAATGTTGATATGTCCAAAAATGTATAGTTCTAAGATAATATAAATCATGCAGTTAACTAATTGTTAGAGATCGTCAGGCTCTGCTCCCATCCAATCACGACGCACTCCCTTATCCGAGTACTGATTGCCACCACCTGTCTCCATCTGTCACCTGTCACTTCATTACCACTACCATTCATAAGCACACATTTCACTCAACACTTCGTCCGGTCTTGACTTCGGTTACGGACTCTCTACCTGCGTTACGCACCGTTGATGATCCAGTTCCCTGGTCTTCGCTGGTTTCCTGTCATCCTGTGGCTATTCGCTTACCTGTGTCATCATCAGTTGTTATCTTCAGATATTCGTCTACCTGGCTTCCCTGTGTACGAAGTGTGTGCTCTGTCATCATCGTCTCATTTCAGCATCTGCAACACAAACAGACTGTCTACTCCTTATCTACGAACTATTCCTATCATCTATATCATTGCAACTTACCATTGTCTCACGATCTGTATTGTGTTCAATAAACATCAAATACTAACCTGCTATTCTGTGAGTCTGTGTTCCGTTACACTAATATCATGTATTAATTTAGACAGAAACGGTGATCTCATTAAAGCAATTATTGCAAGTATTGATCATAATGATTGCAATACATGGAAAATTAAGAGTCCTTGTAAGCGTTGCGTCATCTCATCTCAGGTGTTGGGACATCTAATCTTCACGAGAGGCTGGATCCAAAATGGAGCTGGCGTACTCTAGTTACCTTGGGATGGGCATGAGAGATGTCCCTAATCTAGATTTAAACTCTTTAATCTAGGCTTAAACTGCCCTGAACATTATCAGGAAGGCTATTCCAGAGTTTAGGAGCCAAATGTGAAAACACTCAATCTCTGTCAGTGAACTAGAGTTTTATGACCTTAAAGAGCGTGGTGGCTTATCGGGGGATAGAAGATCGGTTAAATACAAATGAGCTGAACCATTTACGGCTTTATAGGCCGGTAGCAATACTTTGTAATCAATATGGGAATTAATATAGGTAACCAGTGTATAAATGATAAAATTAGGGTTATATGATCATATTTTCTTGACCTGCTAAGAACTCTAGCAGCTGTATTTTGGACTAACTGTTGCTTGTTTATTGAGGATGCAGGACAACCACCTAATAGTGCATTACAGTAATCCAGAAGTTATGAATACAAGACTTTTCTATTTTAAATCTTTTTACTGTAATAAGAGATTAGATTGTCTCATTTCAAACCCTTCCAAAACCCTCCCACCCAAAAAATTCTAAATGTACTATAAATCAAGCAAAATATACAAGGTGAAAAATAATGATGGGGGGATGGCATGTTTACATTTGAGAAGAATGGCTCATCTAGGAAAAACAGTAGTAACCTGGCAAGATGAGATCAAATCAGGTCTCAAAAAAGAACAGTCAAGGGATTGGGGTCCAAATCTGTATTGAACTTAAATGGCCTCTTGTATCTCTACCTCAGTGATTGGGCCACCTCAATTGTTGGCAAGGTCTTCATCAATTTTCAGAAATATGAGTGAATTTAGAAGATCAAAGCTTGCCAGAGACATATAAAATGTAGAATAGGAATCTAAAAATATAGTATTAATCCCCATTTGATCTGATACCAGCTCACCTGCTGTTGATTTGACATTCAAAATCCACCTAGAGGCACTAGCCATGCAAGCTTGGTAGATTATCAGACAAAAAATCTTTAAATTTATTGTTTGATAATCTGGAGGAATCAAATCTGTTACAATTTGTTAACAATTTGTTATCCAGGAGAAAGAAATCAATCCTCGACAATGTGTAAGGTACGTGTGAAAAGTACAAGAAAACTTTATCTTCAGGATGCCTGAATCTCCAGGGATCAGAGAGTCCCAGCTAAGAGGCATATTTTGGTACTAAAAATACAAAGCTTACCTGAGACCATCAAAAACGACCATTAGGGTCAGAAATGGTATGGGTTTCATCAAACATGATCTAAGTATAACAATAGCAGCCCCATGGGCTCTCTGAGAGAATTTGGAATGAAACAAGTGTCCCATCCAGGCTCTCTTGATACAGAGCAAATCTGCAGTTCGCAAGTGTGTTTCTAGTAAAAACACAATATTGGCTTTTAGGTGTTGTGAATGCAATAGAACCTTGCCTGCCTTGACACTATTATTCATTCCTATGACATTCCCAGAGACTAGATGCAGCCTCTGGCCTGTCAACGTAGCGACACTAGCCATTTTAAAAAATTAAAATCTTTATAAAATTCTGATAAGGTCCATTCTGAAGGAAAGGAGTATAAAGGGAATCCAAAAAAGAGCAAGGAAGAAAAAGCAAGAAACAAAAAAAAAGAAAAGAAAAAGGGACACAGTGAATAGAAAAACTTGACATGAATGAGCACTCAGGCTCGAAATCTTATACCACACCTATCTCTCTATGTCAATCTCCCCCGTGTTACCAAAAATTAGAGCCTACACACAGATTCACCAAAATGAACTAGCTTTTCTGCATCAGAAATAGATAACACGTTCCATATAGCAATGTTTCTGAGGTGGAAGAAGGCTGTTTTTGTAGCATTTAAAATATTATTATCAAAAGACAATTTGCTGTCTAATATAACACCCGACCTGGGAGGATAAAGTAACAGTACATCCTTAGATGCAAATTGTATCTTAAGAGATTCTGTGTACAGGTTTTTGGTCCAATAATTAATATTTCAGTCTTATCTGCATTTAATAGAAGAAAATTACAGGTCATCCAGTATTTTATGTCATGCACAATCTGTCAACGTTGATAATTTAGAGATTTCATCTTGCTTTGATTAAATATATAACAGAGTATCATCAGCATATGAGTGGAAACTAATTCCATGTTTTCTAATAATATTACCAAGAGGCATGTATACTAAAAATAGCAGAGGCCTAAAACAGACTCTTGCAGCACTCCATCATTTATTGAAGTTTCTTAGATTTTTTAAATAAACAAAATGGTAACAGTTAAAAAGAATGACATAAACCACCCTGATGCCTGTCGGTGTAATGGTGTAATTCTGTAATCAATTTTGATCTATTGTGTCAAACACAGCAGATCAAGTAAAGCTAGTATTGAGATGCAACTTTGGTCAGAAGCTAGAAGTAGGTTTATTTTAAGGGTGCCGTTTCTGTACCATGATGGACCCTGAATCCTGACTGAAATTTGTCATATATTTGTCATGTGCTATCATTTTTTGCAGGAAGAAGCATAATTTAGCAGACGCAACTTTTTAAAGTATTTTGGACATAAATGGGAGATTTAAAATGGGTCTGTAATTTACCAATTCAATTGGAGTTAGCTGTGGTTTCTTAGTGAGAAGCTTGACAACTGCCAGCTTGAACGGTTTTGGGACATGACCTAGAGAAAGAGTGGAGTTAATGAAGTTAAGTTAAAAATAATTTTAATATTGAGAAGAACTCTTCCTGTCCTATAGTTGTAAAGCACTGCAATTGTTCTTGGGGGACAATAATTGAAGCTGAATTATAAAACACTGTCAAAGGTTGTACATATACAATTGTATTTCTGATGCTTTTCTCTGAAGAAATTAACAAAAATTAAGTCATGACTACTAAACTGTGATGGAATATTCAGTTCAGGTGACATCTGTGTATTTGTTCTAGCCACTACACTAAATAAAAACCTTGGATCATTTTGATTATTTTTCATGACTTTGCGTTGATGCTTAGCCCTGGCAGCATTTGGAGCCTTTTTTTATAGTGGGACATACTGTCCATTTGTGCTCTAGGTTACGAGTTTCTCTCGAGCACATGAGTAATACTGTTGTACCATAGTGCAGTGTTTTTCTCTCTAATATTTTTTGATGGGTGCAGTATCTACTAGAGAAAATAGAACACTGAGCAGTCGAGACTTATGAGGTTAACCTTACGAGGTTATTTGAGAATCTATCTTTATATTTTGCTTAAACATATGTTTGTCAAAAAATTGTGTTTGCTTTGCATTGCCAACAATCACATGCTTCAGAGTCACACAGGAAGAGACCTTTTCACTTACAGTATGTTGCACTGAAACTCAACATCGTGTCTTTCTGCATGTGAAAGGCCTGGTCATATAGTTCAGTTGTTTTAGGTACAAATTATTTGAAATTTAGTAGCAAGACAGAAGACAAAATAGGTGAAAATGGGTGTTTTCAAACATGATGACCACTATGAGCGAGTGAAACCAAGTAAGACGTTTTTCTTGAGTGAACATTACCTTTGTGCACAAATTTTTGCACGTGATTCTTCAGAGCTGTGCTACCAAGATGCTTCTTCTTACCTTTAAGGTGCCGCTGAATCTGTCCAACAGGATCCAAGGGCATGTCTGTACAAATGTTGACAGAGGGAAGGAAGAACAGAACAAGGTGTGACTGTCGGGGAAAAGCAGGGAAAGTGTGTGCTGGAGGGGGGCAACATTAGAACGAGAAAGCAGTGAAACATGTCAAAGTAAAATATCTGCTTATATTTCTCTAAAGTGTGCTCTGGAGACCCATTACTAAGCTAGATATTTATCGAAAGCCTTTTCAAAACCGCCACAGGAACAAAATGATTTCAGTTTTCATCTCCTTTGGGGCATAAAATACTTTGTATTGGCAAATATGAACAGAAAATATTTTTAACTTTTAGGCCAATAAATTTATCATTTTGACACACTCTTGAAATGTCAGCAGGATCCCAATGATTCATAATGACTTTAAAAAAACTCCATCATTTCCAAGCTCCTCCTATCAAATGGCCGTTAGACAGTACGAAGATCTCACAGTCAAGCTGTTTCCTTGGGAAAATTTCATAAAACCCAACTTTCTGGTTTTAAAGAGAGATAGGTAAAGCCTCTAGATGAACTCCAGACAAGGAATCGTGAGAAACTTCAAAAACTGCCAGTGGAACTGAAGTAATGAATTTGGTGTTCTGATAGACTTCTGTATCTCTGTTTTGGCTGTTACCTGCCATAGGTCACCTAAGTGGAATTTGCCCTATGCCCTATGCCCTTCCTGATGCCAACGACTAACTTATGTGGGGTTTGGGATGGGGGTTGGGTGAAGTGGTCTTCACTGCACAAACAGGTGTAGACAATGCTGGCAAAGACTCTATGGGAAAAAAAACTTAGCATCAACAACTGAGAAATGTATTAAGAGAAAGCCGAGAGGGGCATGATACGACTTGCCCTCAATTTCTCTAGGAACAGCGTCTTTTATTACTAGAACTATAAAAAGAAGAAAAAAAAACAGTTGAAATGCGAGGTAAACTGAATACAAATAACAAATATACCTTACAGCATTTTTGTGTAAAACACATCAAGTAACCGCATGTTTGTTCGATTCAAGTTACTTTACATCACAGAAGTTTTCCAGTTTCGGCTGACTGCTAAAGAGTTACTTGAAAAATGTGTCTTTTGTCATAGCTGCTGTTTAACTGAAGGTATCTTCTCCTTGATGTTGACATAAATCTGCTTATCTCTTCAATCTTGACCTCTCACTCTTTATATAATAAGAAAGTATGTTAGTGTCATTCAGGAATGACCTTTACTGGTATGTTAGAGTAGATGTTATGTCTTCTACCTGATTTATGCTGAATGCATGTGTTTTCTATAAAAGAAGGATGAAAAAGAGGCCATCAGTGGCATGCACTCAACTCTAATGAGGAGTCAAAGCTATTATTTGAATCAAAGTTAGAGCAACAGATTTATCAGTCAAATTCATTTTTACTTTGTTTATTTAGTTTTACTGTTTTATCCAACGAACATAAGGATACTGATAAACACAGGGCATATGCATTTTCACTTCAAGCATTCTCAATCAACCTGAGACTCTGGCTTTTCTCTGATTCCTATGAAATAACAAGAGAGAAAATACTGTCAAGTTCAACAGTATGATGAATATGAAATATTAACATCAAAACTGACACTTTAACCTGTTAACTTGCATACCCGTATTTAAAGCTCTTAAACCAATCGTTGCGTCGCCGCCAATGAAGTCACGCATCAAGCGCACTTCTAATTCAGTTTTGGGATTGAATTAGCACTGCGACCAACTTAACATTTTACAGAGTTTAATGTAGCAATGTAGTCGCTCAGGTTTTATAGATCAGTTTTAATCATGTAATAGATCTGAACAAAAAATATCAGGCAGTATTGGCCATGGCTTGATTGCAGATACATTACAAACACAAAAATAAGATGAGAAAAAGAAAACATGGTACTTCTTAAAAGAATCACCCTTTATTTAAATACAATAAAGGGTCTTTTTCTTGTTTGACAGGTGTCAGCACTAAGTTGCGATTCTGCCACCTGAGAGGTCAACCAGGTGCTGGCTCTGGAGTATTTACGTGTCATGATATCATAAGAGTCCTATTCATTTTAAATACTGTGGTTATCGCCAATACCGGCATATTGTCACACCTTAAATTAACACAATGTCTATATTTCATGCTTTTAATATCACGTTCATCATCAATACTGGTATTATGTGACACCCCTTGCTGGCTATAGAGTGTAGTTGGCACAGGGTTTATTTCTGAACATAATTCAGTGTTGCCATAAAAATGTAACACTTTCATGTTCGCCCTTTTGACCTACACAAATAGTTTCTGTTAAGACATCTTGTACTCCAGATTTCAATTTCTCCCTGCGTTGGTGTTTGTAAATTTTTTGGCATAAATTTTTTAGTTGGAAACTTATGTCATAAAATGAAAACAGCTTCAAAACGTTAGAGGAGTCACTTCTGATGCCAGTAAAATTATTAGGGGATGAGAAAAAATATGAAAAGACTTAAGCAAATACATTTATTTGCTTTCCAAATAAATTTGCTTTCATTTTAATCCGCCTTTTTGTCCATAATCAACCACTTCTGTCCTGATATCTTCAAGAGGAGGTTCTATGGGAAAGTATGTATGGGTTTTTTCAGATCTTTCAATCTAATGGACAAAATAAGCTTGTGCAATTTACATATGAACGTGACTGGAGATGATGGAAAAACATACGGAGAGCAGCAGCTTTTTTGTCAGCTCTGATAGTTGCTATTACTGCGTGTTAGAAATCAGTAATGGTGAGCAAACTGTGAAAAAATTGAGAAAATTGTGCTGGGTACTTTGACAAAGTTAATCCCTTCCCTCAACCACATAATTCTCATCTCTGGATGTAAATACAGCAACCGACACTTTATGTTCCACCTTAAACATGTGTTTTCTCTAGGCAGTATCTGTCATCCAGGCCAGCACATGCTACTCCCTCTAACCCCTGGATATCTGATGCTCTTCGTGGACACTGGACTGAACTCAGGGCAGCAGAAAAAAAATGATCCATGTCACCTGGGTACTTCTCAATCTCTGCTCTCAACCTTTTCTGACGAAGTTCATGCTGCTAAATATTCATATTTCCAGAAAAAGATCAACGGCTCTTGAAACATTCATACACTTTTCAAAACATTCAACTCTCTCCTCTGTCCCCCTGCACCGCCACCCACCACCTCTTTAACTTCTGGTCAATTTGCTAATTTCTTCACAGACAAAACATCTACCATCAGCAGTCAGTTCTCAGCTCCACACACACACACTCTTCCTTCTCTCCCCTCACTGAGGCAGAAGTATCCAAACTTCTCCTCTCCAGTCATCCCACCCTCTGCCCTCTATATCTCATCTCATCACACCTTCTGCAAGCCATCACTCCCACACTTTTACAAGCACTTACACACATTATCTCCACATCTCCCCACACAGGCATTTTCTCTAAAAACCCACATTAAACTTGTCACTTGTAGACAGTTACAGACCTGTCTCGCTCCTACCATTCATAGCAAAAACACATGAACGATTTGTGTTCAACCAAGTGCCATCTTTGCTCTCACAGAACAAACAACTGGATGTCTACCAATTTGGTTTCAAGAGCGGCCATTCAACTGAGACTGCACTACTGTCGGTCACTGAATTCCTCCGGATTGCAAAGGCTGATTCCAAATCATCAGTTCTCATTCTACTGGATCTATCTTCTGCTTTTGAGACTGTGCATCATCAAATTCTTCTGTCCACCCTCTCATCACTTAGCATCTCAGGTACTCCACTTTACTGGTTTAAATCATTTCTCACAGGTAAGTCTGTCAGAGTTGCCTGGAGAAGGAAGGTATCCAAATCTCATCAACTGATCACTGGGGTTCCTCAGGGTTCAGTTCTTGGACCCCTCCTATTCTCCATATGCACTACATCACTGGGTCCCATCATACAGGCACATGGTTTCTCATACCATTGCTATGCTGATGACACACAGCTCTACCTTTCATTCCAACCAGAGGATTCCACAGTAGCTGCACAAATCTCAAGCTGTTTGGCGGACATCTCGACATAGATGAAAGAACATCACCTGTAGCTCAACCTGGCAAATGCTGAGCTTCTTGTCTTCCCTGCCAATCCAACTCTACAGCACAATTTCATAATCCAGCTAGGTACATCATCAATTGGGGTAAAAATGCAAAAAAATCAAATTAGGCCAAAAATCTTGGAGTAATCTTTGATGACCAACTGAACATCAAAGATAAAATAGCAAAGACAGCTTGGTCATGCAGATTTGCACTACACAACATCAGGAACATCAGGCCTTTTAACTGAGCATGCAACAGAACTTCTTGTTCAGGCTCTGGTCATTTCTAGGCTTGACTACTGCAATGTTCTTCTGTCTAGACTGCCATCATGCGAAATAAACGAAATACAAACAAATAGGCGGTCTTTTGAGGCTGTTCGAACACATTCGACCACATGAACGTTTACACTACGAAAACAATCCGGTCAAATACGTTTTCGTCTACGACTGCAAAGAAAGTGGACAAGCTCAAAACATTTTACACCCCGTTTACACCTGTATTTAGTGTCATGATCTTGATCAACCAAAAAGGCTCTGAAATGGTCAAAAATGCACAACACCAGGTGTAAATGGGTATTTGTTTGCCTCATCTACTTCCGATCTACAAAAACTTAATACCAGGTGTAAACAGGGCCTAAACTAACTGCATTCAGATGGAAAAGGCACAACAACCATGAGATTTTCATTTATCAATTGCCTTACTCTTTTATTTTTTAAATCTTTCGTGGTCTCTGTATCTCATTAAACTGAGGTTAGACACTCCTGGCACACAGAAAAGGTTCCGTAATAAGTCATTGTTCATTAACCTTCTTTAATGAATCAAACATAACCACAAAAAGATTTATTAAGCCGCATTTCCTTTTTTTCTGAAATAATTAACCAACCATGAGCATTATTTCCTTCATACAGCAAAAAAAAAACCTTTGGTGAAAAGTGAGGTCAAATTATACAAACTTAGACAAACAAATAAATCTCAAGTGTAAAACAGCTTTAAATGAGAATATAACACCAATCTGCTTCAATGTTTCCCTCCTATGATGCTGAATTGCAGTCGGACTGTAACAGAACACTTTCAATGTTTGTCTTACACAAGTTGTGAACCTGCTGAATACAAATTCCTAATGCCATTACTTAAGTGTTTTGGCAGCTGTCCCACCAAATGAGACACCTATGTGTCTGATAGTGGTGTCATCTATCATCAGAACAGAGTACAATACATGCTACATTCAGATTAACCTCCAAGACGAGGACTGGCTGGTGTAATCAATCCTTATAATGTACCACAGCAGTCTACAACGTTCTTGTTTAAACTAATGAATCATGGTATCAGTGATGGTAGTGTCATCAGAAAGGATGCATATGCTGCTTAAAAAAACCAGCAAATTTTCTGTAAGGGATCACTGTAGGCCTATATCCTTCAAAAGCAGGGCATGTGTGGGGGGGTGCATTTTAAACCTCAGATTTTTTTTTTTGCAGTATGTCACAGTTTTAAATGTTTTTATTTTAAGAAGATACATTCATATGGGACATAATTTGAAAGCATTACAAATGTGGAATATGCAAATTGATTCAGTAGTTGGAAAAATAGCCTGAGTAGATTCAGAAGTGATTCAATGGATTTCAAGGGATGGCACGTTAAATAAATGACTTGACTCCCTGTTAACAAAGCTGACATAACTGCTAGACGGGCACTAACAGAAGTGCATTCTCATCAGCTTCATGTATTGCCTTTCACAAAAGTGAGCATTGCGCAATCACAGACCTACACAATCCCGTTACATTTGCCGTGTCAAATGTTATTGAGTGGGTAGAAGACAGAACTCCTTTTCATTGCCAAAAAATATAACTAGTTGGAATTGAAACCTCGCCCCCCACATGAAATTCACTCCCTGGACTCAACTCCATTGCATCCCCCAGCCCTTCCCCTGTGTAACACTGTTAAAAACTTTGTTGTGGAATTACAGTATATTCCATGCTAATAATTGCATCACTTTCACAGTACAGGACTTACAATAGTACTTTTCTTGTATCTAACTGCACTCTTGCTAATTCTTGAAAATCTACAGTACTTTACTACTATTCAACTTTAATCAAGTTTTTACAATTGTTACAATTTTACTGTAAAAAAATATTTTTTAAAAAAAACCTCTGCTTTACTGTGTTAACTGTATAACAAAAGTTACTGTAAACAATATTATACGGTATTTCTACAGTGCATATGGTATCCAGCATGCAATGCAGCGTGAGTTTTTTTTTATACTTCTTGGTTTTATCTGTGCTGCTGAACTTATTTTTTTCTTCACTTTTAGCAGTTTGTATTATTTTGTAATGTTCAGAATTTCTATTTTTTATTATTATTATTTGTTGAGTGTCACCATTGTTATGGTTTGTATGTCAAGGACTGATGTCTGTGCATCATTGTGATGGAAGAAAAAAATCTTGTGTTGCAAGATGATGTCATAACTTTCAAAGCGGTATCTCAGCCGCCTCTTCAGTATTATGAAATATATCCATTTACAAACAATTATAAATTTGAAATAAGGTATTGCTTCGTGCTAAAATAAAGTTAATGAAAGTTTAGTTTGAATAACTAATAATCAGCCAATTAGTAGATTGAATATTGCTTGTTATTGTTTTACTAATAAAGTTCTGACTTGGATAGACCACAAATTTGAATATGAATATACAGTGTCCAAGTAAATGGAACACTAATCACCATTACAATTACAGTGGTAAACAATATACTTTCTCACAGTGGCATGGTGTGAATTCACAGCAAAACAAGAGCAGTAATTTACTGCAATTTTAGCAACAGTTTGCTGTTTGATTAACTGTAATTTGTTAGAAAATGACCCAGCATGTAATGACCCTGTAAATTCCTGGCAATTTTTTCACTGTGGTTTTCTTTTCATTGGAAGTTTGGTTGGAAAATCCAGCTTTTCAATCTTTTATCTTTTAACTTTTCAATCTTTTAATCCAAGATTGGACCATAATTAGAAGAAATCCAATTTTCAGGCTCATAGACAGCATGAGCTGGATTCAGTATCGCAATTGGACATCACGTTATACAGAAGTGGGAGGGACTCCGTTCCGGGAAACGAGAAGCCAACATGTGGATAGAGGAAAACTTCCTTGTCTTTTGCTCTACCAAAGGGGATTTCCAAGTTAGTGTGCAGCAGGCAAAAAACGTGCTTCTGCCAACTGTACACACCCTGCTGTTTGACTGCAAAACATTCTGTTTCTGTAGTTAATGAATACACCACTGCGTGACCGTTAAATGATTAAGTAGTGCCATGTTCCTAAGTTAAAAGAGATATGGGACATTTAGTTTAAATGAAAGAAAACTAATGTCTGAGCGTGTTTAAAAACAGATATCCAAGCATGATCGAAGATCTTTTCTATCTTTAATTTCTAAAGAATGCTTTGACACTGTAAATGCACTACAATATTGGAACTCGTATTTTACATGAGCTGATTATTATACGATTATTCCAGACCTGTTTTACCATTTGATTCATGTATATTTTTGAACCCCGTGAGATACCTCTATATGATATGTATTTATGCGATTCCTTTTCTTTATTTAATTAGCGACGTCAGAACTGAAGTTGCTGCTCTTTCTTTTCGATTTCATTTTTTGTTAAAAGTGTGTGATAATGAAAGTTATTTCTCCACGATGATGATGATGATGATGATGATGAAAAGTGCAGTGCAAGCTGTGATTTTACTTAAAAAAAATTAAGGCAGCAATTAAAAGCATTTGTGTGTGTGTGTGTGAGTTCATTTTACAATGGTTGTTAAAGGAGCAAAAAACAGTTATGAACTACAGCCTAATAAATACATTGTTCGAGATCAAATCTGTGTTTAGAAATATATGCTGTGCAAACATTTTTCCCTCCAACTTTCCTCGTGTTGAATGTTGATATGCAAAACAATAACTGTGCCCTCATAGCTACAACTGTTTTAGCACGTTTTAAAAAAACTGTCAAAGCTCCAATGTACATTTCAAAAGTGAGAAACGTTGAAAATCGGAACTAGTTTCCCCATTATTAATACATCTCAGCAATTTTAACAAAAGATTCCAGTAAAATTACGAAAAATATGTTTATTGTACAAAAGATAAATGAATATTTTGTAAATTATACTCACACATATTTAGCTCTCTGCAATCAACCTTGTTGCTTAACAAACAACTCTCCTAACCTAAGCCTAATCATGCATTCTATCATTGTTTTTCTTTGCTCTAAACTAAAATATAACACATGCATTCAAATGCATCAATTATGACACTGAATTTGCGCGCAAAGTGCTTCAAAAATGCATTTTATAAGTAACACATCTCTGCGTTTGAGGTATCCCTTCTGAAATAACTGTCGTCGCCATATGAAAACAAACAGTCTGATGAGCCGTAGGGCGCATACTCCGAAGTTGCCATGCCTTCCTGCGCATTGGACCAGTGCGACAGACAAAAACAATGCTGTAGGTTGCAATGCTGATAGTGGTAATTTTCTGGAGAGAAACTGGAGCTCAAATCCATCCGTGTCGGGGAGCTGTAGCACGAGGAAGATGAAGAGTGGGACTGAGGGGGAGAGTAACTGTTGTAGTGTCCTGGACTGGGGAGATTGAAGGAGTCTGAAGGAGACCTCGATACCTGAGGAAACATTGCAAAAGCACGAAACACTTATTAAAAATACTTCACGCGTGATTTTATTGGTTTTTGAAAACAGATATGTGGCCAACAGTCCAAATGCCAAAAAAAGCGCGCCAAAAAACGTACCAGGTTAGTACCATAGAGGTCCGTATTAGAAGGCATATATCCATTAGACCACTGCGATGAAGTGGGACACACGAAATTACTGCCGCTGAAAGTCTCAGGTGGCATCATGTGCATCATCTGTTGATTATCATAAGCATTCTCCATCGGGATGTTGACATTTTCGGTAAAGGGACGTGTTTGGAAATAGGGCTCTGGAGCTTGCATTCCAGAGAAGACATCAAGGTGGGCTGTTGGGATCACAGAAGAAAATGCTGGCTTGAGCACAGGAGAACATTTAAATTAGGCCAGTAAGACTTAGGATGATGTCACGAGACCATCAGCCAACAGCTAAATCACATTTGAATAGTAGTTTATAAATAGGAGATCATTCCAGGGTCTGTAAGGAACACCTATAGATGTAGGTGGCATTGTTCTTTTATTGATTTTTTGATTTTTTCCTTACAATTGTAGATGTAGAGCTGATGCCTGACGGTGGATGAAAATGGTTTCTAATTTGGAGTATAGTAAGTTGCATGCAGTCATGTATACTTTTTTTTTAACTTGTTCTCAGGTTTCCAGATTAAAATTCAAGCTCTTACATGTTAGTGGGCAGAAGATTTGTTATCTTTATTTCAAGTCTGCTTTTTCATTCTCAATTATCGGAGATCATTTGTTATTTTAAACTTACAATTCATGGTCGTAGAGCAGACATCGCGAGCAGCCATGGTTTGTGATTTCTACAGGATGAAATGCAAGAGAGAGAGAGAGAGAGAGAGAAGCATGGGGCAAACATTAATCTTTACGTTCGTTCCATGGAAAACTGCAGAAATCTTTCGTTGTCATGCTATTATGTGGTATCAACCAAAACTTCAAGCAGGCCTGAGGGGGCGTGGTGCTATACATTTGGTCTTGGACTGACCACGCTTCACTTTACTTTGGCTATAAGTCAGTGTCTGCTTATCATTTTTATTGTGTATCCAACACCATTGTTTACCGTTGCGGTTTTCTGTGCCTGCAGGGCTCTGTGCTTCTGCAGCAACTCCTTGACAGTGGTCTTCACACGCACACCCTGGTATACCTTGGGTTTATCTGCTGAAAAAGCAAAAAAACATATGTCTATATATTTTATTGTCATTCACCTCTAAGCTATGGATTGATTTTCTATATTTGGCCCAAATGTACATGTTTCGCAAAAGAAAAATTCTAACGTATTGAAATCAGTTCTTACCATAAATCCTTATTTAAGACAACGTTGTTCAAAAAACACATTTTTGAAGGGCTTAAAAGTTTATATTAATTCTTTTTTACATTAAAAAAATCTGTGAATATCAATGTGATAAGCATTTTAACAATTTTATTGTTTTACCTTGAAAAATGTGTATTGATTTGGTTGTCGAAATAACGAAGTTTCAATGAAAGTGTTGTGTCACTTTTTACTTGATGGTTACACCATTGACATTTTTAGAGTCATGAAATCAAAGTATTGGTATGCATGTTTTCCCAAAAATGAACACCGGCACATGTGGACTAGATCTTTAAAAGATTTCTTGGACATCCTTATTTGTCATTGCCCCTCTTTTTCCCCCATTTTCCAGTGGAAAATATAAGCAACAATATATAGCCAAAGTAAGACTCAAGATAATAAAAACTATGCTCTTCTTCCAAGTTAACACTCTATTGGTCTGGGTGCTCCAGTGATCCGGCAGCGAATGGGTTAATTTTCGC
The DNA here is from genome assembly GCA_038088235.1 of Zacco platypus. Taxonomy (NCBI): domain Eukaryota; kingdom Metazoa; phylum Chordata; class Actinopteri; order Cypriniformes; family Xenocyprididae; genus Zacco; species Zacco platypus. The sequence goes on from CM076076.1 coordinate 27,012,494, forward strand.
ATAACAATGGACAGTAGTGAATTTCCAGAAACATGCTCTCCAGCCATCTTTGGCACGGGCGACAGCTTTAAATGGGAGTTTAAACAGTTTAGCTTCATGTAGCTCTAAATTAAAACCCGACTAAACCGGAGAGCAGCCTAATCTAATTATCGGTCGTTTCACTCGAGAGCAAAAGGCGCTCAAAGTTCTGCTCGCGGGAACAAAGTGAAAGCACTGTAAAACATCGCTCGCGAGACGAGGAGAAAGAGAAGCTTCTTCGGTCGACACCACAACAAATCACAAACGTAAGTAAAATACTCTTATAATAACGAAAGCCGCGTACACGCGGTTAAAATACATAAATCCGTGTTCAACATAAAACCCGGTTAGATTTCGTGCAAAGAATTCCGATTTCTTTACGAGCGCGCCGTGGCGACTTTTTGTTTCGTAAAAACGTCCAAATTAGTTTTTGCGATCCGCTCACCGGGTTAAGTAAAGTTATTTCTTGATATAGTTCATATGGGCAGTCCTCTGATCTCTTACACGGGTAAAGCCGCGCCTAATAACTTCCTCCAGATATGAAATGTGTAAAAAATAGATGAAAAAACAGTTGTCCTTCTTTTCTAATTTTTTAATTGGTTGTTCAGCCGTGTGAAGACATACACAGTGGGACGTCTTCCTGAATCGTGTTAATATAGCTATATAAAATTCTGTCGGAAACTAAGTGATTCCAAACAACGCCACGCCATGGCTGAGTTCATGGAGGCAGTTGAGTTTACAGAGGCGAAAAGTGCGCTGATGTTAATAAGATAGCAAAAACGACCTTCGGCAGTATTTTGATGTGCTCGTTGACAGCTAAACCTATTCTGATCAATATTCATATAAGCTCTAAAGCAACGTTTGAATTCTGGTTAAAATGTCGCAATAATTTTTCAGTCATCGTTTACTGTTGCTTATTTCGAAAATCCTTAGACACGCTGTAAAGTCTAAAACGAAACAGTCAATAAATCTTCAGATAAACCCATGTTCAGTTTTGTTTGAAAAAAAGCTGGGTAAAAATACAAGGCAGACAGAAAATTCAAGCTAAACTCGAGCTCTACCTGAGATATTGTTCCCTTAAACTGCATGAAAGTCCATGTAGCCCAATTAATATAATATATATATATATATATAAATACTTGTAAAAATCACCAATTTGTTTGAATGTAATCCTTCATATGTGTTTGCTGTTTTAAAATATCAGCAAGGCTGCATCCTTTGAGCTACACATTTCCAAGCAAAGTTTACCAATGTATTTATTGATTTTAATTAATATATTTTTTTCTCAATGTTTTTCAGGTTGCTGAAGACAAAACATCTCAAACGAAAGAAAAAAAGAATATTTACTTACCAGACATATTGGCCTGAAAAGGAGGAAAAGTCTGGAAGAACTACAGTGAAATACCCCAACGTCAGTTCTTTGCTCTATTATATAGGCAAGAACGAATTATTCACAAAAGTCTCAAAAAGTCTCAACAAAGTAACCTCAAAACACTCTCAGGACATACAATTATACAGTAATATAGCTAGGGATATTTTAGTTTGAGTTTTTCTCCCCTCATCCCTACTATTTAAAACCCCAAGAACTCAATGATTTGACAATGATTTGATTGCGCGATACTTTCAATTTGAATATTCAAAGGCTTCGTAAAAAGACTTATTTCTGAGTGATATTCGCTATTAGAGTGCATATAATAACATCTCTTTTAATAGAATGTTGTGTTATTTTACATTTTGACATCAACCAAATATATATTTTTAACATTTTATCATCCTTTTGCTCTTGGTGCTTGGAGTCTCCCTTAGAAGCACTATTTCAACTTTGCATTGAGACTGAAGGCACAAATGAGGCTTTACATGCCATGGCACATTGTAAATATCTTCTCTAATTGGTAGTCTTAGAAAAAAAAATAATTATTGCGTCGTGTAGATCGTATTTATCCAGTATTTTATGAATTATTGGACTTGTGGGCGTGGCATATGATAGCAGCCATGTTTGTCATTAGAACAATTGGGACGTCTGCTAAAGTCAAGTTGCTGGGATAGTGGAGACAGGTATGAGAAGGCTGAATATGAAATTTATGAAGTTATTTTTTATATATTTAATTCAAATGGTCAGCTGCAGTTCTGGAGGATCAAGAGCAAGTTAACTGAAAGCGATGTTCACAATAATACTTAGGCTACTCATTTCCATTCTCACGGTATTTTCTTTTTTAATCCAATAGTTTCATTAATCAATGGATATTGCATATTTATCGACATTATCATCATCTTCATCATATAGATCCCTAAAATAAGTAGAAGCGCTTTGATGCTGAGTGATGCTGATCACAAACAGAATCTCACACACCTGAGTTTAGTCACATTTATTTTTAAAATAGGCCAAATTTAAGCTCCAACTGACATATTTACATTTCCTCGAGACCATAATGCGGTGGTTTATTTACGTGTGTTATTTAATGGTCGTGTATTTAAGAAGACACGAATTGATGACATGCAGGTGTTCTTTGTTTTATAAGAGAAGTCGGGAAAAGGGTCCATGTAACGTGTAGTACAGACAAACTAAACATTTTGAGTATTTTTTTAGATTAAAGTGCTGATAAAACATGGAGTAGGCTACTTTATAAACACGTCTTTAAGCATCTTGTTGAATAGTCCTAATTCAAACTGCGTTTTGGCGGGATTTCTAACAGACGTTAAACTCCTGTGTGAAATTGTTCGTTAGTCCGCTGCAAAAAGACCTCCAGTTTCAAAATATTTTCTAACCAGTTTCTTATTATCAGTCACATTGATGAACAGATCTTTCATTATCCTAAGAAATCTCTAAGAAACACTTCAACCGTGTTGGAGAGGCCGTTTGTTACGGGAGCTGGCCAGTTAAATGTCGCCCCCTGGTGATTAAACCGGGGAACGCTCTCATCCTGTCACAAGAGCGCATTTCATCTTACTATGCTGGTCAGGATTGAATTCTACTGAATTGAAGATATGTACCAGAGGAGGAAGAATCTAAATTAACCTGCAAGAAGGTTACTGAAGAAGAAAGAATAGTCAGTTTTCATTTAAAGTGATAAAAAACACTGTATTGTACTGTACTGTATTTCTGTGTGAGTGTTCATGTTTCTGTACTGTATTCCTGTCACATAAGGTTCAGTCACTAGCAATGCTGCCATCCACCTATTTTTATGTGAATTTTGGGATATCACATAAATAAATTCTGGATGGAAATGCCAAGATGTGCACAAAAAAGCTCAATTGAGATTGATAATGTTTTTATTCAATAAGAAAACATGTGCATAAACTATGATGGAAACATATTTACAAAAAAAAATCCCTTAATGCGCAACAAAAGAACTGGATTTATTGGAATCGGGGTTGGTTTGCATATGAGATATGATATATTGCCAATTTCTTCATTTTATATGGTACATATTTATACACATAAAATGTTCTCCAATTCCTGTCAGACTTTAGAATTAAAATAAAGAGATTTTACATTTCTTTATAATAATAATAATAATAATAAAAGACTTTCCCCCTTATTTTATTTTGATTTTTTCCCCTTCCAATCCTGTAATGTTGTATATTTGAATATGCAAGGCATATGAGAATATATGATGCATGTCTTGAAAATGTTTGTACATTAAATTTTTAATAAAAGGTTGGAGTTTTCAATGCATGTTAAAGTTTTTTCTGTTCACACGAGACACGTGTTTGTGCATCAAATGCAAAAACAATCCATTATCCTGTTGAGTTACAATAACGTCTTTTTGCAATTTTAGTTTATTTACCTTCTAGACAGTTTTCTCAAAAGCTTTTGAATAAAATAGTCACAAGAAGAGAAGTAGAACTACCTAGACATTACACATCAACCATAAATATTTTAACACTTAATTTTTGCAGATAATATATATTTAAATAGACTCACAATCACTTCATGTGTCATAGAAATAAAAAAAAACCTGATATACAGATGCCTTATACTGATTATTATCCTAATTATCCAATTTAATTTGTGATGACAAGAAAATGTGAGATACCATTAAACTAAACGATAAAAATAAAACATTAAGATATAATGTTGCAGTTTTTGTTCCCCAATGTTAAGCCTTAGCTCTGCTAAGTAAAACTGACAAAAAAGACTTTAGTGCTAATAGTCTTACTTGTGTTTTGAAGAGGTGTTGATCTGCTAGGCTTTTAAGCCTTTATTTCCTTATACAGTTCAATCTCAGAATGCCCTCCTGACCTCATACTGTGACCAGGTGCTACCAGTGTCCTCCTTGCCCCATACCAGACTGTCACTCAAGGCTGAAGGGGCACTTTCTGTATCTTCTGATGGTAGAACTGGCATTAGTTTGGTCGCAGGCTCAGTCATGAAGGAAGGGGAAGCAAAACTGCCAGGTGTGGATTGAAATGAGGAGTGATAATTGACTTCATCCAGGGAATGGAGAGAGTATGACTGTGAAGACGTCATGCTTGAACCCCGGGAAGATGAGCGGAACTGGGTCGGGCTGCCGGGCTCAGGGTTGACCAGAGAACTGGGTGTAGTCAGTGTCATGGGAGCCAGACCATCCCCGCACAAACCCTCCACTACCTCCGCCCCCGTGGGCTCCCAAGAGTCCCTCTGCAGTTAGCATGAAGAAAAATTAATTATACCCTTGAGAACTTTCTCAAAATTATGCAAAAACTGACTGTTTTAAAGCCAAAATATACAGAAAGTGGGAATGTGTATATGCAAAAGAAAGCCTCAGAGAGTTATACGAAAAAGAAAAAGCCAGTATGATGGTGTCAAGGCCAGAATAAACCTGTATAAACATGTTTTTTTTCCCAAAAAATGGGGGAAGATGGGCCCTTAAAAACAATGTGAATTTACTTTTAAATTGTAACATATTTAGATATAAATTTTGCATGTGCACGATTCATTTATATACTCCTCTATATTTATTTATATTTCAATTAAATTTAAAAATGTAATTAAAAATAACACTTAGCAGAAAAACAAATTTTAATGAAAAAAAACACATCTTTGTATTTTTTTCTTAAGTAATTATGTAATTTAACAAATATTTGTAATATTTTAATTTGATATAGTTATATTTTCTATATTCTTCTTTATTTATTTATAGCTAAATATATACTTTTTTCCTCTGAAAACTGAAATTAAAAATAGTATTATTTGAAGAAAAACCATTTCATCTAAGTATTATAAGGCAGGTTTTAGGAAAAAAGAAAAAATTTTTAAAATTTAATGGACATATTGACATATTGTTAAAATGAATCAACATGTTTGCAGGGAATAGTACAGGTTTTTAAAATAACTAAATATAAAAATAAAACAATTTTATAATAATTTTATTATAATATATTATTATAATAATATTATTCTAAAATACTACTTTGATGAAACTACCTGCAAACTGTATACTTTTATATATATTTAATGTTGTTTTGTTGTTGTTGTTGTTATGGCTGATGAATTGCTGAAATGGATTGATAATTGCTACACTATTTTTAATTTTGTCATTTCATCTGAATATCAACATTTGGGAAATTTAGTCAGCCAAAACTAGCCAAAAAATTAACTAATCTATTTTTTTTGTCTCTGGAAAATATAATCTCATTGTAATATGTTGAATATCAATGTTGGTTTTGTCTCTATTTGTTATTGATGGATTTGTCGAGTAAAAGTTATAGTCTATATTTTGAAATAAAAAGATAAAATTCGACACTTGGTGTAAGTGGCATGTTGTTACTAGTGTTATTATTTTTAAATTTAATTCTTATTGTAATTAATGAGGTTACTATTCAATATTTCCATTGAATTCATTTTATTTGCTATTAAGACATATCTTCAAATAAAATATAGGCAATATGTGAATATTCACATGCCTGAATATAAGTCATAGAATAATTTTACCTTTCAGATGAATCTCTTTCCCTGGGATTCTGCTTTGTCTGTTCAATTATTATCATCTAAAGTCTCTATTTTCTTTTAAAATACAATAGTTTATTTAGTATTTTACATTAATGACACTAAAAATATATAAATATTATATAATTATAATATTATAGAATTATATAAAAAGTCTTTTCTACAATATACATTTAATATTTGACGTTTTGTTATATAAATAATTAAATTAGCAAGTGTTTCTATATATTTTCTGATGCTGATGCATCATCAAACTTATCTAAATATGTTCCAATTTAAAAGCAATTCCACATTGTTCTTAAGGGGGGCATCTTTCCCCATCTTCCCCAATTTTTTGGGAAAAAGAACTGATTTTGACTACACTTAAACATCACAAACATCATTTCTGACTGTGCCTTCTTGCTCTATGTGCCAGATCTTACCAGCAAATAATGTGAAGGGTCACTGGAGTAAGGAGGGAGCAAAGAAGACAACGCAGAGGGCGAGAATAATGTACTTCCTCCGCTGGAGAAAGGTGTGCCGCGGTAGTCTCCAAAAGACTCCGGGTAGTAGCTGTCTATAAGAGAGGAATAACCAGACACGCATCCGGTGTCGCATGAGAGAGACTTTCCAGTGAGCGATGAGGGGTAGACGTCAGCCGAAAATGGTTTCGTTGAGGAACAAAACTCTGTGTCTGAAATGAAAGGTCTTCTCATGCTGTAGTAACTTGGAAGCATGTGAGAACCTGAAGTGACCACAACAAGTTTGATTATTACATATGACTGATACAGTATTTGCAGTATCTAGAAATGGTATTGCACATTTCTGAATCTAATACTTGCAAAGTGTTGGAGACTCACCAGCCATTTGAACAAATTGACTCGGAGGAGTGGATACACCCTGGAAAAAAAGTCAGAATGATTCCCATTAATCATCAGTTTTCTGTGATCACTTCGTTTGACTAACGCAATCTAGTCTTAATAGCACATGACAAGCTAAAGCACAAAATATTTGCATACATCTATTGAACTGCCCCGAATCTTATAGAGATTGCAAAGAGTGTTTCACTACAATGCAAGTGTTCAAAATAAACAATCTGATCCCGATGAAAACCAAAATCAAAAACACAATTACATTCATCAGCGCAGCCTTTAAAATGTGAATAAGATATGTTGTATACAGTATCTCACTATCTCAACCTAGTTTTGCAAGACAAGAGGATGAGACTAGTTAAGGTTCAATTATTCTATTACCAAAATGACATATGTAGCATATAATTTTGTCATTGAATTGTTGAGAGCTATTGGTGAGGCAATCCAGACAGACACATGCTCTTTTTCTTTTGCATATTGCAAGCATAAAAGAGCTGATATCAAGGCAGCACTGGCTGGAGGGCAAGCAAATTTTGAGGCTAGCATTTGAATGTCATTTGCTCGTTCCAAGACTTTCCTACGTGAATAACCTATGCCTCAGTGCCTCTTTGAAGGCATGGTATGGAAATCAGGCTGTTGAAGGGTTCCAAGGCTGTAGCACTGCACCTGATTCAGCTTCAAGATAAACCACACTGGAGTCGGTGGAAGTGCGGGGGTTGGTGGTTTGTAGCCGCTTGAGACAACTGAGCAATGAAATAGCTCTACTGTACAAGTGTGGGATACAGTAAAATGAAGTTCATTGCCCTGTCTATGTCTAAAATTTATTATGACTTTGCTTTTGAATTGCTCCCTAGATGACTGTATTATATCGAGAACATTTGCTTAGTTCATAGTTCAAAATGACATTTTAGTGTAGATGCAAAATTTGTGATTCCCATTATCTATCCATCCATCCATCCATCCGTCCGTCTATCTATCTATCTATCTATCTATCTATCTATCTATCTATCTATCTATCTATCTATCTATCTATCTACCTATCTACCTATCTACCTATCTGTCTATCAATTTATCTATCCATCCATCCATCCATCCATCCATCCATCCATCCATCTATCTATCTATCTATCTATCTATCTATCTATCTATCTATCTATCTATCTATCTATCTATCTATGTGTCTGTCTATCTATCCATCTGTCCATCCATCCATCCGTCCGTCCGTCCATCTATCTATCTATCTATCTATCTATCTATCTATCTATCTATCTATCTATCTATCTATCTATCTATCTATCTATCTATCTATCTATCTATCTATCTATCTATCTATCTATCTATCTATCTATCCATCCATCCATCCATCCATCCATCCATCCATCCATCTATGGTTCTATCCATCCATCCATGTTATTCTATCTCTGTCTATGTATCTATCTGTCTTTCTATGTCTGTCTGTCTATCTATCTATCTTTTGTTCTATCTATCTATCTGTCTGTCTGTCATTTTATCTGTCTGTTATTCTGTCTATCCATCTGTTGTTCATTCTGTATTTTTGTGTGTTTGTGTGTTTTTGTCTGTATTTTGCCACTGATCTGGTTAAAAGCCTGAACTATTACTTTTGCTACATTCCACTTTTGTCCAGAATGGACTTGAGCCTTGGAGTTTTGGATGGTGAGGTCAGGTGAGTCTCTGAGTTGAAACAATCAGCTCTCCTGATTGTACCCCAGGCGGATGCATTTTAAGGGAAGCTGTAAGGTGTTTCTTCCGAACAGTGCCATGTTGATGAGGCACCGTGGGGACCCAGACTGAGAGACATTGGTATAGGGTGAACTGGAAACACCAGACCTTGAACTTTCCTGGGAGAAAGCTTTGGTGGATTTTGCTCCATCCATTAAATGAGACGTCACAGAAGCGACCATGTGCTTGTCAGATAGCTCAGCAGTATAGAGCCTTCCAAGACTTCATATGGGTTCATATTCATATTATCTCACTGTTTGACTGAGAAGGAGATGTTGCCATTTTTCACTCCTTTCCGGATTGAGAGGCTGCAAGAGTTGACAAGTTTTACCTTCAGACGGTCACACTGTTGCAGCTCATCCAGCCTCCGAAGCAGCCTGTTGGTACATGCCACTGGAGAAGTGTAGTGATATCATCCATGAAGCTCCGTCTGAGTGGAAGCCGCTGGCCTGATTGTCATCTAACTCCACAAACAATTTGCCTTCTGCCTATTAAAGTGATCTCAAATGCTAGAGTGAAAAGGATGGGAGAGATCAAACAACCCATCACTGTGCCTTTCTGTAACATGTTGAGTTATCCTGGGTTGTGTAGCAGACATAAAAGTTGTTCTGGATACCTGATGGTATGTGGAAAAAGTTGAGTACAAAGAAAATTAGCTGGTGGGGAACAGACTCATGGGCATGACGCTACGGGAGTCTTTTTCCTTTGGAATAAAGGTGGTGACCGCAATGCTCCATGCTTGTGGGATGGATTGGGTTTTCCAGGCAATGCACATTAGCTTCAGTTACAGCTTCAGGAGCCTGGAGGAGTTCTTGAAAATCCTATAGTATATGCCATTTGGTCTGAGAGGAAGGATCCAGTGGCTGAGGTGCATGTCCTGGTGATCCAAGCAGGCTCTTGACTGTCTTAACTGTGAATGAGTTGGTCTTTGTAGTATTCCTCAAACTCCTGCTCGATTGACTGAAGTGTCCCAGACTTACTGGCTTTGTTTTGGAATAGTCCCCCTCTGGGGCAACTCTCCAAATCTTATATAATGAGGCCAATAGTGTTTAACTACCTCTTAGAGGGGACTGGATAATGGAGTACAGGCTCTGGTCAAAGCTTGCCCATACATCTTTATCAGTGAATTTTGGCTTCAGGGTGTTGACTGGTGGTCTTATAGGTTCCCTGCTTGATGCACACAGCCAGGAAACCCAGGCATACCTGCCTTCTGACGGCTGGTATCAATGAAGTTATTTGATAATATGTACAAATACAACTTTACCAATTAATGCCTAATTTCAGTTTTGTTTTCAACCCTTTTGCCATGAAAGCCATCTTAATAACCCAATACTTAAAACAATATGTAAAATTAAATCTAATAACATTCTGTAACATCAGCTCTCTGTGTGTAAAAGAGTTGTAATTCTCTTAATGCCATTTTTATTCTTTCAACTTTTTTAAAGCAATGATTATACAAGAGTAGTATTTTACTATTGTTCATCTGGAACCTCTGGCAAGTGTATGTATTGTTTTGGTCCTGTGTTTGGACATGACTTCTTTGGACAGCGTTTACTGAAGTCTGCAGATGGCTCTTCTACCCTAAATAAAAGGCCATAGATACAGAAGTAATCTTATTATAAAGCAATTTTTGTTCTGCGTGGCCTCGACATGCTCCGATTCTCCTGAGTTACCCTCCCCCTGCTTTGCCATTGTTGTATGTGTTTGGTCTCAGTCGTGTCCCTGTGGGATCACAATGATTGACACCTACATACACTTTATTATGCTTTGAAAACATAGTTACTTTTCAGCTGTTGCATAACATACAACAGACTAATTACCAGTCACGGCTCAAAGAACCAATAATACATCACGCATGGAAATCTGAAGTCACAAATGTCACGAAACACATATAAGAGAAAATGACACTGTTTTTCTCTAATTCTTCCTAGCTAGTGTTATGAGATTAATTATTTAGGGGAAAAAATTGTATATATATATATATATATATATATATAAATATATATATACATATATACATACATAAATACATACTAACATGTGTGTGTCTGTGTGTGTTGATTTATAAGAATATATTTCAATACTTATTTATATAATATATATATATATATATATTACAGTAATGCATTCTTGTTAAGAATATTTAAATTTAATTTTAACACTGATAATTTATACATAAAAAGTAAAAAATCAAGCATTAAAATTAAATATTCATAACATTATATATATATTAAATATTCTTAACATTTGAATATTTCAACAAAATGACGCAAACTAACACAAAGATATATAATTTGTCATTATATATATAATTATGCATTAATGTTAAGAAATGAATCATTTTAATTTCTTATATATAATAATTGTAAATTGTAATTGCATATATTAATAAAAATACATTTTAAAAAATGTTAATTTTATTTTCAAAACACTTAATTTTCCTTATATATTATATTATAACCTATATTATAATTTAATATAAATGTTTATGTAAAATTTAAGTAATATTTTTGTAAAAAAAAGAATTGTCAATTTATCAGTCCGCACATTGACGAGACACAAGTCATTACCCTACTTTTTCAAACAAAAGCGAGTTCAGTGTGCCATAGACAAGAAGAAAAGCTTTCCCTCTTGTGCAGCCAGATGTCTGCAAGTTTGATTTGTGCTCGTCTAGAGTGACAACAGGCGACTTGTCTGTGGTCTGCAAGAGGAACAATACAGTGGAGCAGGTGTGCGAGTGTTTGACTTTGCATAGCCATACTACAGCAGCAAAAGGATGATTTACTCCCAAACCTCAGGAGCTCATGAGCATCAGCACTGCTGCTATTGTTTGCCACTAATATGCAGGCATTCACTAACGGGCTTTGCTTCATACCACCCGTGTGAGAAAAGGACAAGACTCTGAGAGCTTGTATCAGAGGCCATAGATTCATCATTAGAATAAAAAAGATAAGCCAATGAGCAAATAAAGTGGTGGGGCACAGAAAATACCAACTGTTTTAAACTGACTGTTTGCATATATGAAAGAAGAGCAGAGTGGCAGAGTGAATGGAGTGAAAGGAAGCATTGTGAATGACAGGGCGGGGTATATTTCAGTTGAGGGTATTGACCAAGTAAGATTAAGCGATGGACTTACCGTGTAGCGCGGCCCGCTCGTCTGCCGAGACCTCTTTTCTGCCAGCAGATCTTTCACAGTGTGCTTGACCCGGACTCCCTGATACACTCTTTTTGAGCATTCTGCAAAAAAATAAATAAACATAGATAGGTGTATAAAATACAAGGAAAAGCTATTTAAAATGAGTGCTGATTAACTCTGGACGGCTGATGTTATTCAGTTCGTGCACAACATCAATACAACACCATAAATGAACGCTTGTCAGATGAATTCACATGAAATCAGTTGCACACAAATCACAAATACAGCATGCATTGAATATAAAACTGTTAATGATATTCAGATGTTCAGATTTGTGTAATAATTGCGCATTTATTACATCATTTACATCATTACTTCTCATTTGCAGCTTCATTTATGAGCAGGCACAGTCTCTAGTCAGTTTTATGGTGTGCATCTATAACTGGCATGGAAATTATCTTCGGTTTTGGTCAATGCAAATTGGTCAGTTTACAAACACTAACTCTGTCCAGTTGAAACATCATGAGGGGCCGATTATCATTTTATGTTTAAGTCAAATCTGCAGTTATGACTCAAAGTAATGGAGGAGGATGCAGGCGGGGAAAACCACGTCATCATTCAGTATTGATGTTACCTTGAAATGAACTTACGTTTAAAGTTTATTTCCAGAAAAAAATTCCTGGGAAGTACAGATCCTAGTCAACACAACAGTGTATTTGCAATTTAAAATGTCCATGATAGGAAATTGCATGCAAAAATCATTGTAGCGTTATGTAAAAGACCCCAGCTTCATGAATGAAGTTGAGGAGCTCTGAAGTTCTAATGGTGTTTAAGCATCAAAAATTGTCAGAAATATTACATATATCCCATTTTTCCAGCATTAAAAGTGCTTTTAATCTGGCTCAAAGTACACTGAGCCTGGTCTATCATGAACATTTCTTGTAATTAAGTAATCAGTTAACATAATAGTTAAATATTAAATGATATAGTTCAACCATTACAAGATTAATCTTAACTTAAATATTAAACAGCGCAACAAAAAAAGGAGCTTAAGGTACAGAGAGTTTTGCCAATAACGGGCAAAAGTATACCTTACCAGTTTCCATGATGCAGATACCTCAGCTGTAAGTGGCAGGAAATGTACTCAGCTATCTATCCCAGTGAAACAACTGTGTCTACTCCCAAACTCCAGCTGAATTTGACCATTATACCAAAGACACGAAATCCAACTCTGCTTTAGTGAACTACACTATAGATGCTGATCAGAAGTCAGCTCTTGAAATGACCCTCACACATTTGTTTGCATGCAAATAACTGGCAGGACGTTTTCAAGCATTTGCATCAACTTTCTAGATTAGAGAGAAACGAGCACGAATGACACGCCATCATCATTGGTAATGTCAAGACTAACCTTTGCTGGTCATTTGGTATTTTTATAGCCATGAAGTCAAGTACGCATGGTGTGAATCTCGTACACCTTTGCTTAACACTGTATTACCATTCAAGTTTTACTCGTAGTGTTTCACTTACAGTATTTATATTATAAAATTAACAAAAACCACTCAGGACGAATTCAAATCGTAGATGGATGGCTTGATAATAGATGGGCAATGTTTCAGAGGGAAAATTGTGGACAAAAAATGAAGATGAGATACCTCAGCACTCTTTGGTGAAGTCTGGTGTCAAGGCCCTGGAGTTTGTACTGTTTCATGCTAGTTATTTTAGTGACTTTAGTCATGTTAGGTTGTTGTGACACTGTGAGTCACACAAGGATTCGTGTCTTGGCCCTTTTTGTAAGTGACTCATGATTTCCAAATGCGCTTTTCTTCCTGTTTCTACATGGGTGCCACCCGGGTTATCCTTTATCTCTCACGCTCAACTGTGTCTATTACTAGAAATGTAAATAAGAATCGGATCGTAAACGTGTCCTAAAAAAATATTTGGTTAACTGAAAAAAAAAGATTATTTTGCTCGTGTCTAGTTAAAGAGAAATCCATCAATCATTTTCAACATTCATGACAGAATGGATGTTTTCAGCTCTCACACTACAAACCTTATTAAAGGGTTAGTTCACCCAAAAATGAAATTTCAGTCATTTATTTCTCACCCTCATGTCGTTCTACACCTGTAAGACCTTCGTTCATCTTCAGAACACAAATGAAGATATTTCTGATGAAATCCGATGGCTCAGTGATTCCTCTATTGACAGCAAGACAATTAATACTTTCAGATGCCCAGAAGGTACTAAAACACATTTAAAAGAGTTCATGTGAGTACGGTGGTTCAACCTCAATATTATAAAATGACAAGAGTACTTTTTGTGCACCAAAAAAACTAAATAATGACTTTTCAACAATATCTAGTGATGGCCGATTTCAAAACACTGCTTCAAAGCTTTACGAATCCTTTGTTTCGAATCAGTGGCTCAGTTCGTGTATCAAACTGCCAAAGTCACGTGAACTATTGAAATTTCGAATCACAATGCTGTAATGAAGCCTCGTTTACTGAAATCATGTGACTTTGGCACTCTGAACAACTGAATCGAAACAAAAGATTCGTAAAGCTTCGAAGCAGTGTTTTGAAATCGGCCATCACTAGATACTGTTAAAAAGTCGTTATTTAGTTTTTTTGGAGCACAAAAAGTATTCTCGTCGTTTTATAACATTAAGGTTGAACCACCGTACTCACATGAACTGTTTTAAATATGTTTTAGTACCTTCTGAGCATCTGAAAGTGTTAATTACCTTGCTGTCAATAGAGGAATCACTGAGCCATCGGATTTCATCAAAAATATCTTCATTTGTTTTCTGAAGATGAACGAAGGTATTACGGGTGTAGAACGACACGAGGGTGAGTAAATAAAGACACAATTTTCATTTTTGGGTGACTTAACCCTTTAAAAGGAATAGTGATTTTAAAATGATTGAACAGAGAATAGAGATAACAAAACTATTAATTTTATTGTCTCTTTTGTCTGTTCAGCTTTGTGAGACGAACACATGAACACACCAATAAAATATTATTTATATACACAACAGTTCAAAAGTTCATTAAGATATGTTTTTAAAAGGAGTCACCGAAGCCACATTTGTTCGATCAAAAATAGAGGTGTTATTGTGAAATATTACAATTTAAAAGAACCATTTTCTTTTCAAATATATTTTAAAACGTAATTTATTCCTGCGATGGAAAAGCTGAATTTTCAGCATTATTACTAAAGTCTTCAGTATCACATGATCCTTTAGAAGTGGTGCACAAGAAATATATATACATATTCCCTCTACTACATTTCTCAATTCCAATATGGTTCCAATGGCACCAGTGACTCAAGGCTACAAATTAGATTAGAATAAGAAGAAGGAAGAAGAGAAGATCAATATGATGATACACAGACCATAAATGTCGCTCTATTTATCTGGTGCCACTTGTTCAAACAGCATTCCACACTGTTGGCACTTGTACAGATACTCTATGTGCAAATGATTAGGGAGACACATCAGGCTGACAAATCTTTGTGACTTCAGTTGTGGTAAGTACCAACCACTGAACTGAACATGAAAACCCATGAAAAACTCTTTTTAAAAAGGACCATAAAGTAACTACTGAGGGTAAATCATGATAAAAATCACTTGATTTTCTGACTACATCAATGAAAGCTTTATCTCATGGACACTCACTCAAAACAGTTCAACAAAATACTTCCAAGAACTTTAATGGCAGCAGGGCATGTTACTCTTAATAATTAACGTGCATGAAATTACATATGTTATGTACAGCTTAACGTAAAAAGTCACAATGTAAGGCTGTTTTTGACTAACAATACGGAACTTTTTTATGACTTGCTGTTAAATATAGAAAAATGCAAATCTGACCCTGCCAGACTGAAAGGGCACAGGTCAATTACTTTTGGAAACTGGGATAGATTTGATCTTTTAAGATTTTGACTTCCAGGGACAATTCAGGAATCCTGCCTTTTCACTATTTAAGTTCATTCCATATTGACAGACATGAATTAGTGTCTCTCTGCTGTATACAAATCAGTCAACCAAATTATGTTCAAAGAACAAAACACTTTAAGGCAACAATGCAGAATAAGGGAATGTGATGTTCTGAACTTTCTTTCTTTTCTTTTTTTAATTCTAATAATCTGGTGGGTTATCTGACTGGTAATTTTATATCCATTACATCATAATAGCATAAAAAAAAAAATATATATATATATAACTTAAACATCGACAAACTGTCAAAAATCCATAAGCAAATGCTCTTTATATGGTCACTAATATTGATAAATGAGTGATTCATGCTAAATGACATGTGAGAAATGTCCATTGAATTATAACAGGCAACTGAATACAACTATCAGTTCTTGGATTCAGTGAGATAAAAAAGGACAATTTAACAAGTGTTGTCATACCTTTAAAAACAATAGGTCTGATAATGTGTGCTACAGTGTGTAAATCCTGCAAGACATAAACATCACTTGCCCACAACCAACTTCTGTGATCATATTTTTGATCAATACTGTCCTCTAGTGGACAATGATAGGAACTTCGTTTCTCACTTTTAACTCTTGAATGACAAGGGCGTCATTGTGCAGTGGAGATTTATTTAAATTTAAATTTATTTTAATAAACAAATAATAATAATAATCACTATTAACTAGTTGCTTTATAAGCAGACATATTCCTAGGATACTGGCTGTTTATTATTACTTATTAAGAACATATTATTCTATTATACTTACTCTGCATGGCCATATTTTACATCCAGTAATCCTACACAGTACCTAAAATTAACAACTATCATACTAACTATTAATAAGTAGTAATTAGGAGTTTACTGAGACAAAAGTCATAGTTAGTCATAGTTAATAGTAATTAATAGTGAGAATTGGACCATGATTGAAAGTGTGACCAATAATTTATTACATTAAAAAACTTTTTATTGCTTAAAGTTGAAAATATATTATAGTTTATTTTGAGTTTTTTCATTTATTGAGAACACACTTGTTTCACTACTATCTAGTCTACATCACAGCACGTACATATTTTACAAGGTGGCTAATTCGTACGAATTTGCATCACCTCACTTGTACGAATTCGTATGTTATTTTGCTAAATCGGACGTATTTTATTGAATTGACCCTTCGCAAAGACCCGCCCCCTTTAGTTACTGTTGCTATGTCTGACAAGCCATAAAGTGAAAAATACATCGCATAGCAAAGAGACAAGACAGAGCAGGTTACTTTTGATATGAAACCGTTTCATATTTAAAATATTGTAATTTTTTAAACAATAAATAGCGTATAGTGTCTCTTTAATGTGTCGTGACAGATCGCTGTTGCTCCTTCAAGCGGCTCGTGAACCGATCATCTCTTCATACTAGTTCATTTATAGCATCAAATAAACATGAATGGACATCAGAAGGAATGTTGTTTCAAGCGAGGAAAGACGTGAACACACACAATTTTTCAAGTTCAAGCTCACCAATGTTAATCTACAAACTCACCTGACTGCTTTGTCGGACAAAATGGGGTTATGATTAGTCAGATCGCCTGTCAATCAAACTGTCAGCGAAGAGTCAATGAAGTGAAGTGAATTCGTACGAATTCGTACAAATTAGGCATCTCATAAAATATGAATTGGTCATGAGATATCGTTGCAACCTCCTCAGAGTTTATTTGCTTCAAAAGCAAAAAAAAAAATACTTTATATAAAATCGTTTATCATCTTCCTTTTAATCTTTTTTGTTGTTGTTGTTGTTGATGTTTGCTAAGCGCTACTGTATGAGCTAACAATTTCAATTTTACGATTTTTTTGTGTTATTCCTTTGAACACCTTCAAATGCAGTGCCACTAATGGCAGACAATTTGATTACTTAGACATTCTCAACCCATGAAAGTGGCCAACAGAGTGAAATATATAGCAGTTTTCATTTGCTTCACAAGAGTGAAGATGGAAATGGAGGCTGAGATGGAGGTTTGACAACCTCGGAAATTAAATAGTTTAATTAATGATTCTAATGAGCTCTCAAGCACTCTCAGTTCTTTGGATTCATATTCTTGGTCTAGGGAACATCCTGTACTCATTCTTCACTGGCAAAGCACTTGACTGTCTCCCCAAAGATGGATTACAAGGTTATATCAGCAGTAATCCAATTGATTGTTTTTACTACTCTGTTGGCAAAAATCAATAGATTTTACTAATAGACCTATACCAATCTACTAAACATGTATTCAATTCTTAGCTGTGGACCTTGAATAACCCTATGCACTATAAATGCACCTACTGCTCACCAAGGCTTCATATTTGATCACAAAACAGTAAAAAAGCAATATTGTAAAATATTATTGCAATTTAAAAGAACTGTTTTCTATTCAAATATATTTTGTATCACACACACATTTATTCCTGTGATGGCAAAGCTGAAAAGAAAAAGAAAAAATTCTTAATTATTCCAAACTTTTGACGGTAGTCAAAAAGGGCTATATAAGGGCATCTTTCAGAAACACACACACAAATTCTCACATATCTATAAAAGGAGACACGCTCCTTATCTATAACCGTCTCATCTCATTACGGATGTGTAATGATAAATGTGTGCTGAAGTTGGTTATGCATCTCATTACAGTTTATTTGATTTCTGTAGATTGCAGGGAAATGATCTGGGATCATTTATGTGTCTGTCACCCTGAGCAGTGGCTTGTCTTATCACAGGAACATTCTCTTGGCTCACTCAAAGGAATTTTCCAGCACTCTGTGTAAAGAGCCTTGCAATACTACAACCTTCATGGCATGTTTGGATAGCCTATACAAATTTAGACACAAAATTTAACAATGTGATAGTCAGGCCCCGGAGCAGGTTGTTGCTGTGGGTCGAGTTGAAATGGGACCCGAGAATTTGCCACCTTTCTTCCCTCTAGTGACGCTGTTCATGTCTCAAAGCACATAACATTACAATAATAATGAACATAAACAACTTGCAGAGCTCTTACTTGTTGTACCACCTGACTGCTGCAGATTTATTTCAGCGTTGATAGGGTTGACATAGAAACGCATAAATCCAAGTCTGAGGATGTGAACAACTCCGAGTAGAACGTCACGGGTTGTAATCTCATGATTGACCCTTCGCCGGCAGTTTGATTGACAGGCGATCTGACCAATCATAACCCTGAATCCGCCATTTTGTCTGACAAAGGGGGCGGGTCTTTGCAAAGAATCAATTACGGTTGCATCATGGCGTGAATGCATTAAGCTCGTTGTTTTGCTTCAGGACGAACTGTAAAAGGTAGTTTCTGTTTGTTTGTGGCGCTTGGTGACCATCTCTCTACAACTTGCACAGTTGTCTGTGCGAGCAGGATGCACAGAGGTATGGAAATACATATGTAGACAGGCAGGTAGGACATCGTATAATTGCGTTCGGACCAAATTGCATTGGAATTTTTTTTTTTTTTTGGTCAGAGACTTCCACAGATTTAATATTTAGACCACTTCTATTATTGATTGCTATCAGGATGTGAAGAGAGATTCAACCGGCCTATAACAAGAAAATATATGCGTGTTTGCATAGTAATACCAGTCTTTTGTTTTAACTAGATTTTGTTTTTGTTGTTGTTGTTGTTTTGGTCCCCATGAAGAAAATAAGCATATAAATTATACTAAATTATGTTAAATTATTTATTTTTTTATTTATTGAAAATGTAAAAATGCAGAAAGTTTTCGGTGAGGATTATAGGGGATAGAATATACAGTTTGTACAGTATAAAAATCATTACGCAAGGGTCCCAAAAAACATGGAAACCCGACATATGTGTGTACTGGTAATCCCTACATTATGGTGACCAAATGTCTCCATAAGGATAGTAATACCAGTACATTTTGACCTCATGAGGATATTTTTTTTTTTGGTCCCCGTGAGCAAAACAGCTTATAAATCATATTTAATGAAGTGTTTTGAAAATCTAAAAATGCAGACGGTTTTCTGTACTGGGTAGGTTTAGGGGTAGGGTTAGTGGAAGGGGAGAGAATATACAGTTTGTATACTATATATAGTATAAAAATCCTTACGGGAAGGGAAGTACCCACACATGTGTGTGTTTGACTTCAGGGTTCAATTACAATTTAGGGCCACTGTGTGTTTTAGTTTGCTCTATGAAGATTTTGATTTAAAAACAAATTTTAAATGTCTAAAAATGTCTACATTTATCAAGTCAAATGACCAGTTCTGTTTTACATGATATAACAGGTTTTCTACTTTGAAAACATCTGTTTTAACTAATACTAACTTTCCAGATTTCCTTATTGCGGCCCTGACTTACAGATGCCTAAAGTGACTCACAGTAGGATCATGTCTTTCGTTTTGATTAAGACCAATACTTTAGTCCTGCGAGGTGCATGACCTGACCAGTGGTAGACTGTTATCCATGACCATTTATCAGGCTTAGTTTGTGATATCTCCACTTTATTCTAGGAAAAAAAAGTTTTCTTTTCCAAGGAACGGAAACTATATAATTTCCTGTGGCATAGTTTTTCCTGATTTAAGGGAACATAAAGTTTTATTGCATGCATTAAAAACTGTAACTTTTACTTGTAAATAGTTTTTCCAGTCCTTGATTAAAACAAACACCTAAATGAAACTAAATATATAAAATATTCTAACAGTGATCAGATGAATAACTTTCTTCTCTGTTGCTTATAAAATTATCCAGGCTGCCATCATAACAAATTCATTTTGCCAAATGAAAGCGTATTTCAGTGTGGCCTTAGGCTACTAGAACCATTTGAAATTCAGCCCATAAAGTGCAGGCCTGTGTGAGGGCAGTCAATATTGAAAAATGAAGCAAAAAAATTAAAAAAAGTTAAGAATTTGATGTGCAAGCCATGAATAATAATTTTTGAAAACATCTAACCTTTGCTGAACAAATGTGATTAAAATTCATGTTAAATTTTCTTAAATCTATTATCTTTCCTGAAATTTCGACTTGCGTAAATGAATGTCAGTTGTACGGTTTAGTCTAAAAATCTGGCCAAGTCTGTCTATAACATTCATTTTTCTCCTTTGTTCTAAATGCATCACCCATGTCTATTTTTCACTTTCTTCTCTTTTTGTTTTGATCGAACCAACAGAAGTCTGTTTTAAGGGGATACGCTATACCTGAAGCATGATGGATATGAGGCGCATGGTGTTCCTTGCTCTTTATTCCAGTGAATTATTTGCAATTTTTCGCAGTCTTCAGGAGATGATGTGCTGCATATGTGCTGCACGTGTTGGATTAAATAATGGCTCCTGGAAAATGTCACAAGTGTCACAGGGGTTTTTTACTGGTGTCGTGTCAGGTTGGGTTTTCCATTGCTTCTCATCTCTGCAGTGGAATAAATCTGCTTGAAATTGCACACACTTTCAGTCATTGCTTCATTTCATCATTGCATTTTTGTTGGTGAATTCCGTGTGCATTTAGCATAATGGGTGAACTTGGGTGAGCTGATCAAATATGACACTTTAATCCAGAATGAAATGTGAAAGATGAAAAGTAATTTCCTGTATGTCTTTACATGATGGAAATATGCATTATATCTCAATAATTTTAGTTTCTTGCACATCATAGCCATGTGTAAAATTACTGTTGTATGAATGTTAACGAAGATTCAGAAGTTTTCAGTATTTTTTTAAACATTTAAATATTGCACCATTTGTAATACTAAATTTTGCTTTTATCTTAAGATTTACTGAGGGTTTGAAATTAACGTTTTTTGCTTACGAGCCACTGTGGAGTTACTAGCCACTCAGCATTTTCTCTGGCTGGAGTTTTGACATTGATATCATGGGGAAAAACTGCCATATAGCAATTTTTCATATTGTCATATAATTTGGCCACTGGTATATTATCACTTTAAGATCTGACACACAGATCCATTATACTGTTACATATGTATTTCTTTTCTCATGTATAGTAACCAATACTCTGCATTTAACCCATCCAAGTTAGAGCACATAACAGAGGCCAGCTAGTCGCTGTCCGAGTAAACCTCACTCCTCTGATTTGAAGAAACGCTCTAGCAACTGATGCTAGGGACTGTGGTCTTTAGCCTCCTTGTGAGAGTGCCCATGCGGACAGACTTGGAGTGGGCAGGTACGAATTGGAGGGACTACATTGGTGCCGTGACCCGGATGGGAGTGAGGTTTAGGGAGGTGTGTGTAACGGAGGCTAGCAAGTAGTCACTGTGCGAGTAAATCTCACTCTTCTGATCTCAAGAGGTGCTCTAGGGACTGTAGTCTTTAACCTCCTTGTGAGAGCGTCCATCTCCCATGCGGACAGGCTGGACTCATGTCCCGCTTGGAGCAAGCAGGTATGAATTGGAGGGGCTACATTGGTGCCGTGACCCGGATGGCAGTGAAGTTTAGTGGGGTGAGTGCGGAGGACAGCAAGCAGTGGCTGTGAGAGTAAATCTCACTCTTCTGATCTCAAGAGACGCTCTAGTGACTGACGTTAGGGGTTGCAGCCCTTAGCTTCCTTGTTAGAGCATCTGACACCCACACCGAAGGGCCAGGTTTGAGCCCCCCCCCCCATCTCCATTTTAAACTGTATAAAGTGAGAAAGAACATGTCTTTATTAGGGGGAAAAAATCCTTATTAATATCAAATTACTCTATAATGTGTTTTTAATACACACGTTTTCAATTAGAGCTGCTAAATAAAAGGGGTTCCCGCTGTTTTATTCTTTTATTTCATTAGTCACATGGAACCAAGCAAACACATCTTTTATTTGACAGAGTGAAGCAAATGTAGAACATGTTTTTGCTACACACTATTAAATAGGTCAAAACTGATTAAACGTATTTTTTGTTATAAATCTCTTATGTTTCATAATGATGAACACTGACCGAGATATTTGAATGTTTTGTGCATATTCAAAGTGTCGCGGAGCCTGTCACCACACCCATCACCTTGATGGGCCAGATCCACCCACACGTCCCGCATCGCTCGAGTTCTAATCACCTGCACCTGTCCCTCGTCACCAGCACTCACCTTAAATACACACCTCATCTCGTCAATTCATGACACTACAGACTTACCTTCGTCGACTTACCTGCTTCATACCCGTCTGCCCGTCCAGTCCCGTGATCTTCGTCTGTCTCTCCATCACCATCAGTGCCTGTGGGGTTTCACTCCTGTCATCTGTAACACAGGACACTACAAGTCAATCTCAACAGCTTAGTTCTCAAATCACCAAAGACTCTTTGTATCTGATCGTTCCTTTGTTTTCCTGTTGTCTGATAAAAGACTTTAAACCCCGTCTGTGTCGGACACAAAGAGTGGAACTAAGCCTGAGGTGACCTTGTGGTGTTTGTTGTTTAAATAGAAAACAGTTTTCAAAATGAAATGTGCATCAACACACAAACACACAAAATCTGTTACTACTCAAGGGAAAATAAATATCAGGACAAGAGCAAAGAATTAAAACCGGATTAAAGCCTGACCTTTCACTGCTGTCTCAGGCTCAAATTCTGAATAAAAAAAGAAAAGCAGTGTTCTAGCTGATGGAAATCACCATGCTAATTTCTGCAATTTACTGTATAAAATGTAAGTAAACATATAAAACTTTTTTATATGTATAACTACATGAAAGCCGTATTTCACCTTAAACTGTAAAGTTTAAAAGCATCTTGCCTGGTTACATACACATATTGCACGCTACCTTAAAAAGGTACAATTCAAATAAGGGCTTTAAAAGAATAATTCTCATTAATGGAATTTAATAAATTAATGACTTTTTGAACACTGGCAAGAGCTGAGCTTATAAACCATTTTTATTGTGCAATCATAAAAGAGAAAGTAAAGCCAAAGTCATCATCAGGATTTTCCAGAAGTCTCTGCAAAGATATTTATTTAATAGGATTTTTGCAAAGCTGAGTCTTATTCTTGAAGTGTTTGTAAGTAAATCTTTCCTTCTGGCAGATTTAGAATAGCATAATGTCAGAGCAGTGAAAAATTACATAGACAATAATTAGGTGAAAAAATCCAAAAATAAATGCGTGCATCGACTTATGATGATGGGAACTGTACATGTCTCTTTAAGACACATAGACGGTGTTGTAAATCCTAAAGGCTGTTGGTCAATGAGAAAGCCACGCTTTCAGATAACAACAGCTTGAAAGTTAATTAAACTGATTGAGCTGTTAAAGTTATTGCCACAAGGTTTGCAGAAGTAATTCCAAACTATTTTTCCACTAAAAGACGAATCTGGCCACAGAGACAGTTGTTAGGTTTACTGAGTCCAGCACATCTTTAAAGAGTCATATCATTTGCACAAGTATAAACAGGATATTAAACAATGGTTGATTCATAATCTGTTAAATACATATTACGTGCATGATGCAGTCCACTGTATTCTACAAAACACTACAGTTTTAGGTGCTTCATTTGTTCTGTGAAAGCAAATTTATTCTTTAATTTACCCACTTTTTGCGTCACAGACTGGGCATAAGAAATAGTATTGAACATTTTATTTTACCTGGAATATTTGTTATACTGATTAGCTAGAAAAATTCAGATGCTGCATATTAAAATGCTCCTTTGATATTGAACTTGTGACAAAAACTTGCAGGGGCATGTGGAGAGGTGCTCTGATTCAATTGATTTTCCATACTCCCTTTTCCTGGGATTAACCAGAGTTATAATGGGAAACTCAACGCCCTAGCTTACCTTTCATCAACATTGGTCTGCCTGCCAGCATTGGCTGGTGGTAAGCCATCTTCAGTGCCTCCCTACTGAACTGATGCTATGACGCAATATTTCCACAATTAACATCATACTTCAATTTTCCAAGGATAAAATAAAATGCTTTGTAAAAAAAAAAAAAACACTATTTCATGTACACTTCTGTGGGGTTTTAAGAAGATGCACATCCTGGAGGATGATGTCTGTATGATTATATTCAGGGTTGGGGAATGTTAATTTTAAAAGTAATGCATTCCAATATTGCATTACTTGCTAAAAAAGTAACTTAATTTTGTCACTTTTTATGTGTTAAATACTTTTGCGTTACTTTTTCTCACCTGGGCTGGGCTTGCTTGTATGTTTTTGAATAAGAAAAAGAAAAACAAAGCTCAATTTTTCACACTAAAAACTTTCACTCACTTAACTGGAGACACTTCAGGATTTTCGAAGTTGTCATCTGGTTAGTTGTATTCTACAGGATGTCTGGGAGACGTGTGTGTCCCGATCTTTAACAGTTCGCCTGGAAAAAAAATGCCGTGATGCAAAACCCCCTTGTGGAAGAAGAACACCGTTGTGTTTACAACTTTGACAACGAACGCTTACCAGGATCAACTGGATTTTGAAACATATATGAAGTTTGTGGCTCCATTGTTGCAGTAAACTTGCGAAACATTCTTTAATGAATAATTTATTAGAAGCACACCGCTCTGTTATTGTAGGGATATTGACTTTACATTTTCACGGCCCTAAAAATGACGCGTAACAAAACTGGTTGGGTTACATGTCAGACAAACATGTTCTTGGGCGGTCCTTGGCCAATGAAAGTTGCGATGGAGTCCAGACCTTCAGTCCATCAGTCTGAAGGTCTGGGTACATGAGACTACTTTATCTATGACCAGGTCTGTGTGGTGTATCGAGAGCTATCCACATATATAAGACCACATCCAACAAGGAGTAACTGTCAATGCAAGAGGAAGCTGTCTGAAAGGGATGTCCAGGTACTAACTTGGACTGTATCCAAAAAAACATAAAACCACAGCTGCCAAACTCATTGCAGAATTAAATGCACACATTGACTTCTGTTTTCACCAAAACTGTTCGTCTGGAGCTCTACAGAGTCAATATTCATGGTCGGGCTACTATAGCAAAACTTTTGGTCACCCGTGCCAATTGTTGGTTTCACTGGAGCCAGCAGTGCTCCAATGAAATCTCGGGCTGTGGACAATGTGAAACAACTATTGTTATTTGATGAGTTACGGTGTGGAGAAGAACCAAAGAGGCTTTGCCCAGAGTGAAGCATGCGGGTGGATCAGGGATGGTTTTGGGCTGCAATATCATGGCATTCCCCATGCCAACTATGATCAACTATGATTGATGGGTGCGCCATTGCCAAGGACTACCGAACCATTTTGGAAGACCATGTGCACTTAATGGTTCATACATTGTATACCATGAAGGGGGTGCCATGTATGAGCATGATAATGTACCAATACACACAGCAAGACTTGTGACAGAAGGGTTTGATGAACATGAAAGTGTAGTAGAACATCTCCCATGGCCTGCACAGCCACCAGATCTAAATGTTTTCGAGCCACTTGGGGGTATTTTGGAGGCGCAAGTCAAAAAACGATGTCCTTCACCAGCCTGGCCACTGTGCAGAACTTGTATCTGTCATTCCCAAGACTAATTCATGCTGTCTTAGCTGTAAAAGGAGGCCTTATACCATGCTAATAAATTATTGTGGTCTAAAACCACAATAATCATTGGTAATTTCCTCTGGCTAAGAAAAGACACAACAAGACTTGTGCTGACCTTATTTATAAAAATGTTCACTTCATTCTCTCATCAACGCAAACTATGCTGTGCTTGTGCATTGTTGTTATTTCATTTCAGACAGCCTAGAGCTGTCATTAGCTGCAAAGAGCATCTTTCTTCATTGACAGAAAAAATATAATTTTCGGGAAGCAACGTTTAAATAAGACTGTATATAAATAGACAATGTAAAAATATTTTTGGAGGACTCTTAAAAACAAATGACATATTTTCCCTTTCACATCACAGCCTAGCATAGTTGAAGTGAAAGGTTGCCATCAGGCAATCGGCATTGTCATGATGTAATTTTCCTGCAGTCCTGAAGTCATTAATCACATGGCATTTAAGTTCAGGTGATTGGCTCCTGGCAACAGAACTGAACACTAAATAAACTACTACTTCAGAAAGTGCCACTGAGATGAATGGGAGTGCAAACAGCTTTCTAAACTTCACTGGATTGCAAAAATAAACTTTTCTCATGCTGTTTGCCTAGCACTTTAAAATGGCCATATTTATATATTTTTTTGGATTTTGCATTAGATCACTGTGTGGCCTTGTTTAGAAACAAATGAGGGTGTGTATGGAGTCTTTACGCTCAAGGGTCTACATGAAAATAGCAATTAGCTTGCGAGGTGATGTGAGAATAGGAGTTTTTCTGAACTCACAACACAAATCTGTCAACACCGAGCCTTTGAGCAAGGCACATAAGCAGAGCATTGTAATTCACTTCTGATAAAAGAGCTTTGTAAACAACAACCAATAATAACATAAGCATGTTAGAACAGCTTGTAATTAAAAAGAACCATTTTTCAAAGACATGCGCCCTAGAGAATGATGTCTGCATGATAGCAACAGGTGAAAATAAATGAATCTCCTTTTATTGATGGCCATCTGGCTCACAGTGAGACACAATAGATTTGTCTTGGCCTGGTTTCTAAAAAATTTCCACAGGTTCATTTTCTCAACTGTGTGAGTTTTACTCAGGCACGTAATCTGGATAACTCAATTTGGATTAAAAAAAAAGTGCTGGCTAAAAGGTAACCTGCAAATAACATGCACATATTAGAACAATGTGTGTGTTGCTGTAATTAAGCGCAAACATTTTTGCTTCGTGTTTCTGCGCGGAATTGTGGTTGAAAGTTCTTTTTCACGTCCTTAAGCTACAACATACTAATATGCAGCCTGTTCTTATGCAGCAGTTTATGAGAGCATGATGTCTGGAGAATCGGGTAAACAGTTAACAGTTCACAAAACACTATCATGTTGACATAAGTGTTGATGTAATTTAGCGCAAACACTTTTGCGCTAAATTACTGTTTCTGGGAGGAGCTGTGGATGAAAGTTCTGTTTCACATCCTTAAGGTAAATTTGTACAACAAACAAATATACAGCCTGTTCTTATGCAGCAGTTTATGAGAACATGATGTCTTGAGAAACAATTAACAGTTCACAAAAAAAGAGTTCAACCCATATAAAAGTAAATACTTCTATGAATAATTACAAACTAAACAGACAGCACAACAGTGTTTTACAATGTTAATAGTCAAGTTTGACAATATGTGAAACTATTAGAGATTACTCTTTGTTTAAAAAGTGCAGTTCTGTTCAATTTATCAGTGGAAAGGAAGAGCTAGACAGAAGATATAGTGCGAATTTATGTAACAATTGTAGCAGATGCATCTCATTCTGAGCCAAACTCATGCAAAACCCTTTCTAAGAGATAGAGAGCAGCTGCCTCTCAGACATGTGCTTTCTCTGAGGAATAGGATTTTCCATCAAACAAACATTCTCTCAAAGGGGCCCTCTTTTAGGAAAGTGTACCTCTTCAAAATTAGGGAAAAAACTCTGAGGCTATGTTGGCCCAATAAAATCCAATCTGATTAAGGCAGAGACCGAAATTGTTGTTACTATTTGAATGCCATGCCAAAATGTGTTTCTTGCAGCTCCAAGTCGCACATTAGGGCCACAGTGTTAGTGTTAGTAGACCATCAGGTTTCTTTGGCAGTGATGGGTTTTAGAGGCACTTTTTGCAGTCATGATTTAGTTTTTTTAGTTAAATGACACAGTTGGGACATAATAGCCTATTGAATGCTGAAGGTCTGTAAGGAGTTTAGGTCAAATGTTTTAAACCTTTCCTGGCTCTCAGTTTTGCCTCAAGTATCTGTCTGTTAGACGTATCCTTCAAGGCTTTGTGGAGTGGAGAGGTGTGTGAATCACTCCAGCTAACCACTGGTAAACCTCAGGGTTCG
Source organism: Zacco platypus (assembly GCA_038088235.1). Taxonomy (NCBI): domain Eukaryota; kingdom Metazoa; phylum Chordata; class Actinopteri; order Cypriniformes; family Xenocyprididae; genus Zacco; species Zacco platypus. Next base: position 27,040,949 of record CM076076.1, read on the forward strand.
GTGCTTAGCCCGCTCCTTTTTCTCGCCCTGTAAAATCTTTGCGGCCTGTTATAAAGTCTCATGATTTTCCTATTACTGCTGTGCAGATATAATACACAGTCCTTCCGGTCCAACAACCCCACAATCTCAGCATATTTCTCAGGAAATCTTTGACATTTTGTACTGGATGTAGGAACGCCACCTCTAGCTCAACCTTACTGAGGTCAACAACATTACAGCTAGCCAGGAATCTTATCGTATTTGACATCCAGCTGAACTTTACAAACCGCATCTTAGCATGCAGATCTGTGCTCTGTAATATGAGGAAAATATCAGGAATACCTCATTATGCTGGTCCATGCACTTTTGTAGCCATTCATATTAAATTTAAATATCTGATTGTTTTTGCACTTACCCTTGTGGTAGCCTTAATTAAATGCATTCATCCAAAAAGAAGATTTTGTAATGTTTAGGCATTTTTATTTTCAGACATTTCATTGATAAGTTACAAAACAAAAAGAAAGCAGCATCTGGAAAACATTGCATAATTTGTATCTATTTTATACAATAAAAATGTACAAAAATAAATAGCTTTACAATGAAGAAGTAACAAAGTACAATCCTTCACTGAAGGGATAATATGTTTTGCCGCATTTTAATATGACTACTACATGAAATATACACAACTGGAACTGCCAAAACCATATTAACATTCATGTACAATTGTTTTGAGCAGGAGCATAACCTATTTGTCAGTTTAGTTTTATGCTGTACTGTTTTTGTTTCTCAATAACGTTCAACTACACAGCTCTATCAAAACGTCAGCAGACATATCTACTCATGAAGCATGAAAACACTCGAAGGTCTGACGTTTCCAAACCTCCATGTTTTCATTCACGTAGCAATTCACAACAATTTGCTATGTGCACTTTTGAAATAAATCAGTGTTTAATACAAAGAACAGCGATAGTAAATGGTAAATTACATTGTATAACCCTCTGAATGGACACAAACATTACTTTTGTTGAAGAATTTTCAAAAGTAGTTGCTAAACTAGATCTAACACTTAATTGTAAGTATTAATGATTCAGAAAATAAATTAGGCTCAACCACTGTGTACCTCGATACAGTTTTCAATATACACGAACTAATGTATTTATATGATCATGCTTTAATCAAGTGTTCTACACTTCAACTCTTAAAATGAAAATAACCTCTGATACATGCAAGCCACAAATTAGTGAAATTACAAATTAATTTAAAAAAAAGTAAAAATCAACAATTATTGACCAAATCACAAAGTAAATTAGTAAAAAATGATAGCACCTTCATAGTGGCTTAGCGAGTGACAATTCCGAGTAACATTTTCCCATTACAAGTAATTCCAAATTCCTTTCAAAACTGAATTTTTAGAAGCTTTGAATGTGTGGAACTAAATGATTTCTGTCCTTATTGTAAAAATTCAGCCTGAGATGAATGTGAAAGTCTTAGCTGATTGGTGTGTTTTGTATTGTTGAAAAACAAATGATGTGGAATGATCTGAAAAAGCAAATAGGAGACAGAAGTTAGGGAAACAGCATTGCTTGCTGAGGTAGATATCAATTGGATAAAACTTCAATAGTGGTTATTAATATATATTCGGAAAACCAAAGCCCAAGTGACCAGTCCGTGCAACATTCATGACCAAGATCACTCCACACAGCTCAACCATTTTTCCATCTAAGGCTGAATATTTCCTGCTCCAACTTGAAGCACGGTCAAATGATAATCTGTATATTGTTTCACAGGAACGTCTTATCACCTCTGAATAATTTGAAAGCCTGCATGATGTCCTCAACACTCTTGGGAGAAACACATTTCAGATACTGATTGAGGAATCTTGGCAGCGTCACAATTCTCCGGTTCCACAATCTTCCCAGAGTAATCAATGCAGAGCATCCTACGCTGGCGTTCACCGTGGCCACAAGTTTGTGAGCATGAAGACCAAGCTCCTGTTTGCCACATGGGACATGGCAGGTCTGCGCAGGGCCTGATATCAGAAGGTCTGAGATCTTTATTGCAGTGGTTTGAATAGAAGCCAGCATTGTCTTTACATTCCACATTTCTCCTGGACCATCCTGAACCACACGTTTTGGAACATTCAGACCACTCGCCCGAGACCCACTGTGGCACCCCAAAAGGATGGATCAGTTTGCCAGCAATCTTTTTGTCTTTAGGTTTGCTGAAAGACATGCTTTTAGGAATGTAGAAGGTGTATTTGACCTTCGGTGGGATGGATTCCCCAGCGGTGGAGAGCAGCTGTATTGTGATTGGTTCCTGTAGCTGCCGGAAGCTCTGAAGTCTCTCCATTGTGGTGGACGAGCCACTGTACTTCAGCACAGCCCCAAGCACTGGAATATACTGCTCCACTGTGGAGACAGAGAAGTTCCCATTCAAGATATAATCACCATTTTCTCTCCGTACAGCCAAGTAATGGCCATCGTGTGGTATACTTCCATGGCTCTGCTGTTTGATGTTTATGTTGGTGGCTCCACTTGGAATCGTCACAATGTCCCTATATCCATGGCTAGAAAAACAGGAGAGATTTGAATTACTGAGGCCAAAATAATCAAACTTTTTAATTAAAAATAGCAGTGAGATATTCTTACACGACTTTATTGAAAGAGCCAGATATCATCCTGCAGCTCTGACCGTTCCCTCCACACACACCGCATTTGTCGAGCTTTTTATTAGAGTCGATCTCCAGGTCGCAACCAGCTTTGATGCATTGTCCTTGCACACAGAATGATGTGGTATCTGGACCGCACGAGGTTCCATCAATTACCTAAGATTGAAACGATGTAAAAAAATTTTTTAAAACTTGTTAATTGGTTAGTGCTAAGTTCCCTTACTCTACATGCTGAAAAACTTGACATTAACACCCGCCAAACCGCCAAATGTGTGTGGATTTCAGCAGTGGTGTGTTTCAATTGTAGTCTTTTAAAAAGGCATCTGAAATAATAAACTACATGCAATGTAGTTTTGTCAAAAATATAGATTTTTCAATACATATCGATTTTGAAATATCTGAAATGCTTCCAATATTCATTTTATGCAGAATAGTTACGCGATACCAGCTGCTCTTTCTCACTCTCTCATCTCTCCGACAGTGAGTCGACACACAAACCCGCCTCCCCTCACTCACTAGTTTCATTTGTTCCGGATGAATATTGTTGGTGTTACAGGACTTTAATTTCAGTGTGGGATTGCATGTGCGCGCACCCAAAGTTTACGCACATAAATCTGCCTCTCAGTACTAAATTGAGTTGTTTTTCATGCCAGTCTTGGTGAGTATTCACGTAAACACAGTCAGTAATGTTTTAATTTAACATAAATAGTTAAGAAAGAAAACGCATTTGTAATAGTATAATGGATCTGTGTGTAAGGTCTTAAAGTAACAGCAGCCTAATACACCTACTGCCAAATTATAACATTAAAAATATCTATATGGCTGTTTGACCCCATAGTATCAAAGTCAAAATTTTGGCCAGTGAAAGTGCTGAGTGGCTAGTAACTTTGGAAAACCACTGGCCACAATGCTTGTAAGCAAAAAAAGTTAATGTCAAACCCTGCTGTGAATGCAATATAAGCTGTCTTGGATAAAAGCTTCTGCCAAATGTATAAATGTAAATTTATGTATGCTGACATTACAGATTTCAAAAATAATATGCAACTTACTTTAGTTGCAAACACTCTGAATTCGCTGCTGCCTCGTGCTCTGCAAAAGAGTTTACATCTATCCCGTAGCGACACTCCGGCGTATTTTGGTATCCACTGCTTCACATTTCCATGCACATCAAAGTGATTTGGATTGTTGTACTTCTCACATTGTTCCTCTCTGAAACTTTTTCCTGCAATTGTAAAGAATTGTTACCTAATATAATAACACAATATGAAATGGCTGACATTGAAGAGAATAACCCACCTTGGTTATTCTCACAGGCCTGTTTGTTGCAGGACTGGTAATTCACTCTCTGGCCCACACAGTATTTTCCACCATTTTGAGGAGATGGCCGGCTGCACTCTCGGTAGGAGAACATCACTCCGCCTCCACATGATCTGGAACACGGTTGCCATGGTCCCCACTCGCCCCAGCCTCCATCCACAGCCGGCTGAACCAGAAGAACCACACAACCAAATGAACGTCCTATACTCCTGAAGCTAAAGCATGTGATTTTAGTGTCACCCAACCAAAGAGCAAAAATTATGACCACTGACATTCATGATAAAGAAAAAAAAAAAAAATGTTAAAAATTGAACACATTTTGCTTTCACCTCGCAGATCTTTATCAATATTACTGATAAAATTATTAAACAAAAGGCAAAAAATCCTTTATTTCTGTTACGCAAGAGTAGCTTCAAATACCTTCGGCCTCATGGCTTCCTCAGAGGACATGCATTCACTGTTCAGGCAGGTCCTGTTGAGGCCACAGCTTGTGCCGTCCGCCCAGGGAAGGCTCCCGTTCCTGGTTGTGCACAGAGACTGCCCTTCTTGCTGGCACCAGAGCTGTCCGCACACCTCACTGGCTGAAGTGTTGGGACAATGCGAAAACTCCTCTCCAAATATCTGTTGGCACTGGCGGTCCAAGCTGTAAGTTATGCCTGGCAGCTCAGTGGGTAAGGCCACTATCGTCTCAGGGGTGTCCAGTAAACAGTCTCCTGTTATTATCCAAAGGAAGAGTTAGAGGGTAGTAAATTCTGAAATCAAAGGATTGGGTAACAGTAGGAACATTGGGCTCCTGGAGCTGACATTTAGGGAGACTTGCAGGAATGCACATCTGGGGGAGTGAGCCGCGAGGAGGAACACGAGTGAGCAGAAATGCACGTGAGGAACATGGGCCACTGCCCACTTCAAATGATACAGCAGTTAGAAAGGAAATGTGCGAGACCAATACTAAAGAGACGTGGCCCGGTGGAAAGAAAACATTTGTTACATTCCCTTTTTATGAGTTGGAGTGAAGTGACAGGAATGCATTCGTTCTGACTCAATGGAAAGGAATTGAAAATTATGAATCTACATTATAACAAGCAAAAGATGATGTAAAAGTGTTTGACTATAAACGAGGGGAACCCCTGACACTCAATGCATAAGTTAGGCTGATTTTTAACGGCATTCACAAAATTTGAATTCCTGTGCTGTTGCAAATTTGCACTTATTGAAACTGGGGCACTAACTAGTTAGAGTATCCATGATGATATCCATCGGGATTGGGATAGACATTCTTACAAAAAAAGTTTTTAAAAAAAAACTTTTCTGCAATTTTCAAGAAACGTTTCATTTTAATGACTCTAAAAATGTAATGTGGTGTAACCAGTAACCATAAAGTAAAAAATAATAAAATATTTTACTTATACCTTTAACACATGTAAACATCTAAATCATTATTTTCAAACAGGTTTTTAAATGTACTTTTCAAGACAAATAGTCATTTTTAGTATTATTAAATCATAAATATTACATTTTTGGAGAGTCACACCACATGACATTGTACTAACCTAATTATTTTATAATAATCAAATAATGATATAGAAAGTGTATCCACCCTGACACACAATCTTGAGGGTCTGCATTAATATAGCATTAATAATATCTCTATGATATCATTTGTTTTCCATGTTTTATTACATATTAATGTTGTGATAAATAATAAATATTGTATAATATATAATAATCATAATTAAATACATTTTCTAATAAATAATAATAAAATTATGCCAATGATTTATTTTCATGAATTCTTTTTCCTGCATTACGATATCAGATATTTTTTGCTTTATGACACACAAAATATTCAAATTAATTTTAATTCATAAATTAAAAACATGTTCATCATAGAATAAATGTATTCATGTATATATGCTATTCACTGTATATATAAAAAATTTTGAATGAATTAATAGGGTAACAACTTTTGCCTCAATAAACTCCTAATTTATTGCTTATTAATAGTTGGTAAGGTAGTTATTAAGTTTTGGTAATGGGTATGATTAAGGGATGTAGAATATGATCATGCAAAATAAGGCATTAATATGTGCTTTATAAGTACTAATAAACAGCCAACATCCAGCAACTAGTTAAAAGTGAGATTTGAACCCTAAAATTAAGTGTTACCATTAATGCATCTGGACAAAAAAAAAAAGAGTGTCATGTCATTGACGCAGCTAAAATTTTGTCCACATACCATGTCCATTGTCGAAAAACTCTGTGACGTACAAAGCACTACAGGGAGACCAAGGCGATGTCTTATTGAGCTGAGTGAATACAGGGGCCATGACATGGTGCTCGCCTAGATGTCCAAACAGCTTGTCACAGTTCTTAGTGTCATCGTGCGGCATACTCAAAACATGGCCTGAAAGAAGAACAAAATCACATTATACAAGGTCAAATCAACTAAACAATTGCTTGTTTACCAGAGGACATCCACACCTAGCTCATGGGCAGTCGTGTAAGCGGCCTGAAGGCCGTTGTCTTCAACAACAGAACAGCTCCTTTTGGTGTCACACATGGTTCCGACATCAGCTACACCCAATGTGTCACAACTCTGATGTCCACAGATGTCCTGAAAGGCAGTTTAGGATTAAAAAAAAATCTTAGTGCTGTTCCAAGGTTCTGGTTAATAGTAAGAGCAAAAAATATATTTGCCAGTGTTTCCATCATAAAACCAAGCAAATAAATAGTTTTGGCAGACAGCAGACCTATGAAGTGAGAAAATGTAACTATGTGGCGTCTGAAAATGTATCTCAAAAACATGACTGGAGTCTTTTCCATCCTTTGCCCAGACATCCGAGACAGAGACAAATGTTTCCAAAGCAGAAGACCACAAAACACACATGATTCAAGGCACATCTGGCCTTGGCACAGTCCGAGAGCCGGTCTCACATGTGTTCACCTTTCAGAGGAGCGGCTGTCTCTAGTCGGTCTGCTCCTATTTTCAGTCTCGTTTTCTCGTTTCAATATGCCATATCGCCAGCTCTAGTAATGCGCCATACACTTTTTGACAGGTCAAGCTCATACTTAAGCTGTTGAACCCAGTCACATGAACAATTTTTAGTGGTAAAAGCAACCCCTTGTTAAAACTGTGCTTAATTGTATTGAATAAGCACTTGTAGTATATTTCAAATCTTAGATGTATATTTTTTTTAAAAACTGTACTTTAAGTATATGTCATATTAATGAAAAAGACCACTAAACTGTATTTAAAGCAAGTACACATTCATGACTGTTTCTTAACACTTTTAAAAAGTGTAATTTGTGATAAAGCCAAATGAAAAAAAATTACATTATATACATTTTAAAGGGTTAGTTCACACAAAAAGGAAAATTCTGTTTAACTAATTACTCACCGTCATGTTGTTCCAAACCCGAAAGACTTTTGGGCATCATCGGAACACAAATTACGATCTTTTTAATGAAATCTGAGATCTTTCTATTTCTACATTGACACCTTACACTACTACCACTTTCAAGGCCCAGAAAGGTATTAAAGACATCATTAAAGTAATCCATGTGACTCCAGTGGTTTAACCTTGATTTAATGAAGCGAAGTGAGTGCTTTAATATTTTGTAAATAAAATTTATTATTATAATTATTTATTATTTTTGTGCAAACAAAGCACTTCATAAAACTGAGGTTAAACCACTAAGTCACATAGATTACTTTCATGATGTCTTTACTTGCTTTCTGAGCCTTGAAAGTGGTACTTCCATAGGCTGTCAATGGAACGACAGAAAGCTCTCAGATTTCATCAAAAAGATTTTCATTTGTGTTCCAAAGATGAACAAAAGTCTTACGGGTTTGGAACAACATGAGGGTGAGTAATTAATGGTAGAATTTTCATTTATGGGTGAACTAACCCTTTAAATCATTATGTTTAAATAAACTTTTGTCATGCTGTAAAGAAATGCACATATTTTGATGTTTTGACTGACATGCACGTAAATTTATAATTTTAACAGTAGTTGTAAGCTCTTTGATTTTACAATTTAGGTTAAAATATTTTTAATTGTACTAAATTGCAGTTTCATCATTAAAATACTTAAATGTACTTCTATTCACAAGGGATGTCTATTCTAAATTCAGCTACTGTCAACAATCTCACTTCATCATGATCCCATAAAATACATAACAAATCACGGCTCACCTCTCTAGTAAAAAGTATGGCTGTATCATAGTGCTCCGGATGCCTGTGGCTGGGCGGGTTGAAGAGTTGTTGCCAGGCACAGAAGTTGCGCAGAGCAACGCCTCCATTGCTGGAGACTGACGGTCCAACCTCTTCGTCCTCTACGATCAGCATCTTCACAAGCACTATGTTGATGGAGTTCTTAATGCTGGGATGTTTGTAAATCTGAGCAGCAACTGACATCAAGGTCAGCATGTAGTGCTAAATAGAGAAAACCAACAGCTTGCTATTCGCCAACTGTGCTGCAGAATGTCAAAGGTGCAGTAAGCGATTTCTGAGAAATGCTGTTGAAAGTGGATCGGACCGAGCACCACGACAAAATTGTAGCCAATCAGCAGTAGGGGGCGTATATTCACTCATGATAGGGGAGGAGAGTGAGCGCGCAAAAGGGAGATTTGAAGAAAGACTGTAGAAAGAGAGATATCTGAGAGACATTACAAAAGAAAAAAGGTCAATATCACTGGGAAAGAAGGGTTGTGATCAGGAAAGAGCTTTAGAGTTAATATTAGAAAAATATTAGCCCTGAAGAGACCTAAGCAGGAACTAACACTGAACTCTTGCTTTTATACACTTGTGTATATATAGAGACATCCACTCTTGCATTTGCGTAGCAATGAAGGGAGAGGTGTGTTTGTTTGGGATGATTTCAAATATAAACAGTTTTCAACAAAGATTCTCAGAAATTGCTTACTGCACCTTTAAGTGTAAAAGCATTACATCATTGGCAGGACAATTCAGAACTGCTGGAATGGAACAGGATTTGCTTTGCATATTTTTCCTAGTTAATGTGGACAATAATATTTCCAGCTTTTTCAGGTGCAGTACACTGCAATAGACAATGCATAGTAAAAAAAGTCAATATTTTGATAATGGAGACTGGATTATTGATTACTGTTAGCTGGTATGCCAAAATGTGTACCTGTACTGATTTCCCATTTACAGTACATAATGCCTCATTCAATATTCTTTAAATGGGAATAATTATTGTCCAATAGAGCCAAACACTAGAGATTATTCTGGAGATTTTTTTTCATTAATATACGGTTTGTTTGTTTGTTGAAATGCCCTGATGTCAGCCGTAAAGCAGCTGGATGTCCATGGATTTCTTTATGAGTGCATTGTGTTTCCATCTGCAAATTTGGATCCCAATATCAACATCTGGATTGCTATCTGCCTCATGATACCGACCCGGACAGTGCATTTTTTTCACACTCTAGTCTTTTCCAATCATTTGTTTTCGATGACTCGATGAAGGAGAATTTCAGGGGGTGGTGGATCATAAATGGGTGTGAAGATCAGTAAAGTACAGTTCATATGAACCGTGACTCATTCTTCTACAGTCTATGGTATGTATACATATGGTATCCATTTTGACATGTCCCTCAAAGTACACTAAATAGCTCTAATCGTTAAAAGTTTTATCCTTCTTTCGATATTAGAATAAGTATTTGACTTAAAAGGGTGGGATAGCTTATAATATGAATTAGTATTTGTAAACCAAAGATGGTTTGCAAGTTAGACTCCCAGAATAGTCCATTTTGTCTGGTTTTAGCAAAGTTTTGGACAAATTTCAATTAGTTAGAGTGGAAGACCAGCTTCTAAACCAGTTGAACACCAGCTTGGCCAAACTAGGAGACCATCTTAAACTAGATAAGACCACCTTAAAACAGCTAAGACCAGAAAACAATCTTTAAGCTGTTTTCTTTCTCTTTTTTTTTTTTTTAGCAAGCTTTTATTAAAAAAGACACTTATTAGCTGGTGTAAGCTGGTAGACCATCTTAGACCAACAAACCCCAGCTACCAGTTGGGTATGCCATCTGAAAGAGGACAGGCTGTTTTTTCTAAGATGATATAGCTGGTCAACCGGCGAATGGCAATTTTAGACCAGCTACCATGTTCTGAAAAAGCGTCAGATTTTTCAGCTGTCAAAATCGCTCATACTAAACCCTTACCTTGATCTCGTCTCCATAGAAATGTGTCAGGGAAGCGTCACCGACCACCAAAGTCTCAATAAACCTGGGCGTCGAGACAAAGCGCCTGCGCCTAGAAGGCATCTGGATCATTCGTTTATCATCTCTGATATCTGACAGCTGTTTAGGAACCTGCGGGGACTTTGTAAAACGTCTTCTTTTAATGACATGCAGCTGCTCGGTTGACTTTCCGTATGTTCCCAAGCCGAAAAGTTTAGGTTCGAGTGTATATTCTTGACCATCTGTGATGAATGATCCTAAAATCCCACGACACAAACTGACAGAAACGATAGAGTCCTCATTGAAGTCAACAGCGCCGGTGTAAAAACAACCTTTTAATAACTCTGCTCCAGTCTCTTCAGTTTGATTCAAGGACTTGTAAAGCTCTGTCAGGTTGCTGGCTGACTCGAGTCTTTCTTGTGGATTGACTTTGATGCGATATACCTTCAGTGCTGGCGATATAAAGGTGTTGTCCGGTGTCAAATGAAGTGTGAAATTCCTGCCGAAAGCCGTGAGTCTGAAGCGGAGTTGTTCTTCACTCCTCTTGGTCACTCGTCCTCCGGTCCTTCCAGTCAGCCGTACAGGTATAATCTCCTCAGTCTCAAACGAGTGAGGAGATGTTTCAGCGAAGAGGCAAACAATTAAAGTAGATATGACTAAACACGACCACATTTTATTAAAATGCTGATATTCCAAATAGAAAATAACGAATTAATGACTTAAGCGAATTAACTTTCAGAAACTGGGCTGAATCATTGGCCCAAAAATGTTAATATCATAAACGTTTAAAATTACTATCCAGCACATGGCTTCATTAGCTGAAATCAATTTTAAAACTGAATAAGTAATTATTTACTGCAACCTAAACAAATTGAATTTAAGTTAAATTCGTGAGCTCTAAAGTCCAGGACTGTCTCGCGGATTGAGACGCTGGTATTTATACTTTGTGAGAAATGAGAGGTTTATTTTTGATATCCAGCGCTGCTGCAGTCTCTCCTCCCACTGTGCCCTCATGAAAAACCTCTGGATCGGGTTTGCCCAATGAAAACCGAGAAGCACACCCCTTCCTAAATAGCAGGTTTGTCGATTGAGTGGTTAATATTAGTGCATTTCTAGTTTTGGTGCGCTACTAATATAAAAAAAAATCTTTTATGATGTAAAAGTTTGTTAATATTAAAAAAGAAGAAGATATATTTGGGATATTTTAATGCTTAATTAATAATATAAATAAAACTGTTATAATATAAAACTAAATAATGTAAAAAGCTAATTAATTACTCCAAAAGTGCTGACTGGTTCACCATTGTGCTGTGTTGAGCAGTCTTTAGGGGCTATAAAATATAAATAAACTATAAAAGCATCATCAGCTCACTATTTACTATTTTACATTGCTCTAAAAATGTTCGTCATTGACTCAATGTAGACTATAGAAAGGAGACATAATGTTCAGTCTCCACAAGGTGGCAGTAAGACATTGTACATGGACACACATTCGCTTCATTCATGTTTCGGTTTGATTCTTAACAGTCTGAAAGAGTTTATAGATATTCTCTGACTCAGACACCAGAGGGCGACGATGATTTAAATCAGGTCGAAATACGAAATTGAAAGACTATAAAAATGTGGGCCTATTTAAATATTTTAAAGATAATCTGTTTCATCCTTCAGTTGTTCCTCTTTACCTAATGTGTAATATTTTGTTCCACTATCTCTATCATATAAGGTTACAAAAAAACATTTGCGTTCCAAATGCACTTATTGACATTGAACTCCACCAAGAAGGTTACAGTAAACAACCTTTTCATGAGCATTTTTGTGTTAACTAATTTACGTATGATTATGCATATCAATCAAGAGTGGAAATTAAAAATAAATAACCAAATAAAAATACACAAAAACAAGATATTCATTGGTTTATAGCATAACGAGAACTCTATTCCCAAGCAAGATTATACCGAATCTGAATGGCATTTAGGTCAGCAATGACTGAGGGTCACACATGTCAGGAAAAGTCCTCATGTGCATTCTTGAAGCAGCAAACCGATGGAGCTTTTCCAATAACCAGACAGGCTAGTCCATAGATTCACTATATCAAATGTGACTTATTCCACTGTGGGCAAGGGCAAAGAAGCTGCAATGTTCTACATGCTTGGCAGTTCATGCATCATGGACAGTCGTCTGCTGTTTGTGCTGCTTCCAAAGCCCTGTCATGACCACATGTGTGGAGCTCAACTGATAAGAGAAGGTTGAGGGAAATTTGAAGGACTTTGCTACAGCATCCAGCAGCAATAGACACAAACTTGCAGAGCCAGTTATAAAAATATGCAAATTTTGGATTCAATCAATGATGGATGTGATTGGTTTATATGGATTTTAGAAACAAATGACACAAAGGCAGCACTGCTTAAGGGAATCCATGATGGCTAAAATGAGGAAAGACTGTAGGTTACATGCTCAGGTGTTAACACACTGCACAAATGTTTGAAAATCCTATTTACATGGCTAATATTCAGTTCGTTGCATTTGTTCAGAGGTGTAGGCTACTGCAACAATAATGTTTATGAACAAAATTTTTGAGGACTTTCATTTGTATTCTTTCTTACTGTCAAATGACAACTTTATCTATTAAAAATGTTGGCTAATTTATTAAAATTTTATGCAATATTATATCCATTCTGCTTTAAATATTGTAGTTTAAAAAAGCATATTAAAATGGCTAAAATGTACGGCTGAATCAAAATGTTCATTTAAATTTTGAGAAGTCGGGTCGGATTGCGCGGGAAATTGTAGTCTTACGTCATTGTGTTAACGCATGTCCGTAAACACAAACCGTATATGAAGCTTGTTCTTGTTATGTATAATTTAAACTAGTAAATTTTCCTACAGCAGCATAATGAGCATAATGATCTCTTTCCCAAAAAATAATTTTGCTCTTAAAAACCACTTGAATACACGTATTAAAATTAAACGGATTGTTACCCTACAGTTCTTTAGGGGATTCGGTTCAATTGGAGTCTCGTTCGAATCTTTGTTCATTACCTTTCGTTAATTATTAAGCATGCTCTCATGGTATAGCCTAGCATTTGAAATCATTGTTTAAAAAAAAAAAAAAACTTTTTATCTTCTAAGACATTTTATGAAAAAAAAAAAATATTGTATATTTTTTTTTCAATAAAAAGTAAATATAAAAAAATAATAATTAGTAATAATTAAAAATAATTTATTTATCAAATAACAAACCCGTTTACACAGTTCCCTCAAAGTCATTTGCCAAGTATTCCACACCTCTACAAATGAGAGTGGGAGGTAACCTCTGGAGCGCGCCTGGCTTGATGCTCATATTTAGAGAGCCAGAAGTGTCTGCGGTGTTCAACATGAACCATGAGCTCTCATCTGAACCTCCCAAAAACTTATATTACAATCTGCAATGTTTACATATGACGCAAAAGAATAAAAAAGAGAGAGCCGGTTCCACAGAGAGAAACACCATGGCGATGGATGGAGATTGTGGCAATGCTTAATGACGGATGTACAGAACCACGATCGAAAGCATCACGGTGTGATTTACACTTTGAGGGATATACAAATCACCACCAACAACGATGTCGCTTTCCCCTGTTGTTTTGTTTTGTCACTTGCTTATGCTTTTTTTAACGAAAACATACCTCTGTATGGAAACTGATTTTTGTGAACCTGTCCGACTTGACCGTGAAAATGTCACAAGTCATGACAAACTCAACAAAGAACTTGTTGTTTACAGAATAAACGCTTTTAATAAGGAATTGTATCTTAATCTTCTGCCTGACTCGAGTTTTCTGGCTCCTGACGGCACGTTTCAATATGACACCTCATCTTCAAGTGCTTTTTTAGGAGCTGATTTTAGAAGATGCTTTTACTCCGGTGATGTTAACGCAGACAGGAGTTCATACGCAGCGCTCAGTCTCTGTGGAGGTGTCCGAGGAGCGTTTTCATATAACGGGATGGAGTACCTCATAGAGCGGAGGACGACCAACACAGCGCCAGGACTGATCTCAGATGATGCTGGAAAAACGCACATCATCCGCAGGAGAAGACACGCTCCGAACTCAACATCTCGGTGCGGAGTAACAGCTAGTGTAAACCCGCGCGTTGTGGAGTCGTTAGAAAAGTACAAGCATGTGAAGGGACATACGAGGAACTTCACAGAAACTTTGTTGAAAAGCATGAGCAGATCGAAAAGATTCGCCTCAATACCGAGATACGTAGAGGTCCTGGTCGTTGCCGATGAGTCTATGGCAAAATTCCACGGTGACGACCTGAAGCATTACCTTTTGACTCTCATGTCTGTCACTGCAAAGCTGTACAAACACCCCAGTATCTTGAACGCCATCAGTATAGTGGTTGTAAAGCTTATGGTGATTAATGAGGCAGAAAAAGGACCCAAAGTATCCAGTAACGCGGCACTAACCCTGCGCAGTTTCTGCACCTGGCAGAAGAAGCTGAATAAGAACAACGACAAACACCCAGAGTATTGGGACACAGCTATTTTGTTTACAAAGCAGGTAAGAAATATTCACGGGTCAATGCTTATTAGATCATTTAAAGTACCCCAAAAATGTCATTTATACAAAATGACTTCAATACATCCATTCTGTGATGAATATGTTGTTGTTTTCTGTGGCCTAGTTAATATGAATGTTTTTTATGTTTTGTTGGAACACACACACACACACATATATTTTATATATATATATATATATATATTATTTTTATTTTTTTTAATTAAAAAAATTATTGAAAAAAGGGAAATGTTGGCATAGCCCTTAATTATTATTTCTTTAAAAATAAGAAATGAAGCCATTTTCATAACATAAAATTCATATTTAAAAAAAAAAAAAAAAATTGGTAAATCATCCATGCAGGAAGCCATTTTAAGACCCTTGAGACCCTCGACTGCATCAAGATCAATACATTCCCATAGAACACAAATATAATTTAGATTAAAAAATTCATTACAGCGATATGATGATTAAGTTCACTCACATTTGTTCAAGTATTTTACTACTTCTTCTAATACTAAAAATATTTGCAGCGAATATTATAAATGTTTTTCAAAAATGTATGAAACCACCATGAACACAAACATTACATTTCTAAATAAAGAACACATGCTTTAAAATAGATTTATATTTCCTTTTTATCACCTCCTGATTATTCACTGACCTATATCTTACATAACTTTTCCTTAATAGTTCCTTCGTTAGCAGAGTTTGTTGCACATTACATCCTTCAGTGATTTTGTCACAGTAGAAACCCTTTCTAAACGAACATGACATGCCATCTGGATAGAAAATAGTAAAACATTTCTGGAAACATGTCAAAGCTAGGGAGTGCTCCTAAAAGAAAATTGAATTTTCTACCATTTGATTCCAATATAAACTTAAAAGCACCATTACATCATCAGAAAGCTGAAAGCACACATCAGGAGTTAAAAAAAAAAAACACTAAATATTATACCGACTGTCACTACACTGCTGTCTGCTATGCCAAGATACCTGCCAGTGCTGCACCTGTTATTTCAACAAAATTAACTCCATAT
The DNA here is from genome assembly GCA_038088235.1 of Zacco platypus. Taxonomy (NCBI): domain Eukaryota; kingdom Metazoa; phylum Chordata; class Actinopteri; order Cypriniformes; family Xenocyprididae; genus Zacco; species Zacco platypus. The sequence continues at coordinate 27,056,696 of CM076076.1, forward strand.
CTTTATACTTGTAAATAAAGCAATACATCATTTTAAGTATTAAAAAGCATTCAAAGCTGCACAATTGAAAGTTGAACAGATATATCTTCTCAAGGCCATTTCCTTCAAACTGCACTGCTCCTTATGTTTGACAGCATGAGAAAGTTGAACCATTGTCAAGACACTATTGGATTGTATTCAACGTTCTCGAATGTTATCCCTGAGGACTCCAGGTGGCTGATGTTCTCACATAGTTCCATCTGTCCTCCTAATGTCGTAACTACAGCTGTTTACAGGGCCAACTTTGCTGGTCCTGTACTTCTCATTACGTCAAAAGCCAATAAGCTTGTATTCTGATCTGACAAATTGGAAATAGATGGTTCACACTCGTATGCTTTGGACCAGACCTGATTTCAGAGATTAATTAAGTAGCTGTCATCTTCACACTGCTCCCGAAACACTTGACGCTTGTTATGTCATAATACAACCACTGATTTCACAGGACCTGTGTGGGGCCACCACATGTGACACTCTGGGAATGGCTGATGTAGGCACCATGTGTGATCCTAAGAGGAGCTGCTCAGTAATTGAAGATGATGGTCTCCCCTCTGCCTTTACCACTGCGCATGAACTAGGTGAGAGCTATGTTTGCTTTCAAATTAAGACGTTTGTGTACAAAAAATAAAGGTGAACTGGAGGCCCCTGTCTGAGTTCTCTGCCCAGAGCCCACCCTGAGACTGTCGGTGGTGGAATTAATTCGAATCCTTTAGGGTGATGGGGTTTTGATGAGGCTTCTCACTCTTGAAATTCTATCTCCGATTCCTTGATCTTTAAACGTGAATGTTGTGCCAGCTGTTTCAAGACAAAAAAGCCCTGTCATACTTTATTATTAACCTAGTAGAACAATGACAACAGCATTCAAGAGTATTCCACATCTCTTGATCCCTATGAAAACAAAGGTTTAATAAAAAACAGATGGGAAAACAATAGCAGATGCTGAAAGAACCATATTGACTGGGGCTGGGCCATGAGTGCCTTATATGGTGTGTATTCAACTTTTTGAAAATATTTGAACGTGCTAGTCATTGTACACCTTATGTTCGGACGGACGGACATTATTATATAAATGTTAATGGCTTGACTATTGGCTATTTGGCTTGGCTATTTCTTTGGCTATTATCCAGGCCATGTCTTCAGTATGCCACACGACAATGTGAAGGCTTGCGAGGAGATATTTGGAAAGTTGAAGGACAACCATATGATGTCTCCCACACTGATCCAGATTGACCACAACATGCCATGGTCTGTCTGCAGCGCTGCCATCATCACAGACTTCCTGGATTCTGGCCATGGTTAGTTTGCTGACTGCCCTGTTGCAATCAACTCTTGACACGTGTGTCTCAGCAACATCAGACAAATGCATGAAGGATATGCCTCAGCTACACAAATCACCAGCACACTAAATGTACTCTTTGCTCTCTAGGTGACTGTCTGCTTGATCAGCCCCAAAAGCTACTGGCTCTTCCAGAGGACCCTCCGGGTGTCAGCTACTCGCTCAGCCGTCAGTGCGAGCTGGCCTTCGGCTCGGGATCGAAGCCTTGCCCGTATATGCAAGCCTGCTCCAAACTGTGGTGCACTGGGAAAGCTAAAGGACAGCTGGTGTGCCAGACCCGCCACTTTCCCTGGGCTGACGGTACTACCTGTGGAAGCAACAGGCTGTGCTACCGGGGGATTTGTGTAGATAAGCATAATACTACCAAAAACAAGGTGAGTGATGTGCTACTTGCAGTATATCTGATTGCAGACAAATATTTTTGGACATGTCAGTCATCCCTGGATGATAAGTATACTATTTTGCGGACCGCAGCTGAATTTATTTTGCAGTAAAAACAGCAGTATTGTGAAATATTATTACAATTTTAAATGACTGTGTTCTATCATAATATATTTTAAAATGTAATTTATTCCTCGGACGGTAAATGGACATCTTTGATGCTCTTCATCGAGGGGTTATACGGATACACATGGGAGAGTTTGAAAGCATTAGGGATATATTAAGGATCCACTGATAAATGCTCCTGTGTATCTGTGTAAGCGCTCGGTGAAGAGTGTCTGCATAAAACATGTTTTTGAAGCATTGATCATAGTAGCCAATCACTGACATATCTGTTGAGGGCGTGAACACAATGGCCAATCAGAAGAGTTTAAGAATACGCTCAAAAAGTTAGGGGGAAATGCTGGTATTGTTGCATTTTTTTCATTTTAGTTTTGACAATCCTAGATGTAATCATTTCTGAGCCGTGTGTACTCTTTCCGCAGGTAGATGGCCGTTGGGGTCGATGGGGTCTGTATGGTCCGTGTTCCCGTATGTGTGGGGGAGGGGTGCAGCTCGCCAAAAGAGACTGCAACAACCCCGTCCCTGAAAACGGGGGCAAGTACTGCCAAGGGCTGAGAGTGAAGTATCGCTCTTGCAACTTAGAGCCTTGTAAAGATTCAGGTAAGCTAAATATCTTTCAGTCTCATGTTAAACAACGATATTCGTGTCTGATAATGATTATTTGTGACAGGAAAGAGCTTTCGAGAGGAGCAGTGTGAGTCGTTCAATGGTATCAGTCTGAACACTAACAGACTGAGTCCATCTGTAGTCTGGGTCCCGAAATACTCTGGAGTCTCTGTTAAGGACAGATGCAAGCTCATCTGTCGAGCCAATGGCACTGGATACTTCTATGTCCTCGCGCCGAAGGTAAATGAATTGATATGCTTTCAAAGTTGTTTGAAAGTAGTGGTTTATATGCAGAAAGGCTTCTTATCTCATGGAAAGAATAACATCCCGTTTTCAAAGAGAACAAGATACATTTAAAACGTATGGTGGGAGCTTATCTCTCAGATATGGCTGTGTGAAGTGACACTGTGCAGGTCTGCTCGTCTCAATCACTCATTCTGTAGATGTGAATAGAGAATCAGCCACAGTATCAGCAACCTATATAACTGTAGTGTATCAGCTTACAATAGTTACACAACTAAAACCATGTCCTAACCAGATGGAAAGCAACAAAGCGACGAGAGATGCTACATCCTGTTAGTTACTTGGTTTCTATTTCTGAGCCAGCCACGCTCACATGACGTCCCATTGGACCAAAATACTGCTTCTCATGAATAGATATAAATATGTATTTTCTATAAATTACTTATGTAATACTTATACTTGAACTTTTGTTTTACGTACATTTTTCTTTCTATATCTTTACATAGGCCGTTGAAAAGTTTGGGGTCAGTGAGATTTTAGTTTTTTTGAAAGAAATTAATACTTTTATTGAGCTACTGACCAAAAGTGACAGCAAATACATTTTTACAATTCTATTTCAATTAAATCCTATTTGTTTTGAACTTTCTATTCATAAAAGTAAAGTATCATGGTTTGGACAAATTAAGCAGCAAAACGGTTTTCAACATTGATAATAATAAAAAAGGTTTCTTGAGCAGCAAATCAGCATATTAGAATGATTTCTGAAGGATCATGTGACTCTGAAGACTGGAGTGATGATAACAATTCAGCTTTGCTGCATAATAAATATATTTAATACTCACTTTTATATATTTTTTTTCTATTTAAATACAACCAGTGGAGGATGAAAATTAGTTTGTTTGGTTTGATGAAACAGACAAGGAGAGCTAGAAGTGTTTCTGTTGCTCATTTGGCAGAACATGCCACTAGCAACACCAAGGTCATAGGTTTTACTGGGAATTACTCTTGTCTAACTCAACACCTTTAAGGTTCCATACGTAAAAAGAGGCCGATGGTGTAGTGATGGTGAATGTTTATCTGTGTGGCAGGTGGTGGACGGAACCCCTTGTTCTCCTGACACCTCAGCGGTGTGTGTTCAAGGAAAGTGCATCAAGGCTGGCTGTGATGGCAAACTGAGCTCCAACATGAAGTTTGACAAGTGTGGTGTGTGTGGTGGTGACAACCAAAACTGCAAGAAAGTCTCTGGAATGTTCACAAAACCCATGTAAGTGCTTTATCTCTGCATATATGGTTCTAAAGGGGTCATGACATGAGACATTTGCCTTGATCTTTTGACATGTAAGAGGTATTTGTACCATTAAAATATCCTACAAGTTCCATATAGCTTAAAATATCCTTCTCTTTATTAACAAATCAAGCTCCAAAAACAGCTCATTTTGACACTGCGGGATCTGTGACATCACACAGGCAAATACTTTTGCAAATGACTGCCTCCAGAGCGAGACATCGACCAATACATCAAGGATCACGTCGGAGGATTATATGTTTGTTCAGAGCATTTTGTTTTCTAAATGAGGACATGGAGAATTTGCAAAGAAACATTTGTTGAAAGATGAAGCAGCCAACTATATTAAAACTATAAACGAGTTCATAATGCTTTGTCTGCAAATGAAAAACTTATTATTTCAGACAGTGTCAGATTGAGGGTTGGAAATAATATTTTTTCAGCGTATATATATATATTTGTTTTTCTGTACAAAAAAAAACATTATTAGTGAATCTCATGAAACATATTAAAATAATTTTTAAAAAATCCATGTCATGACCCCTTTAAAAGGACTGGTTTCAACTGCAGCAATGCCTTCTAATACCAGAGTTGTTTGCCATTTGCCAATTTGAAATGACATTGAATTTGTGTTAAGTTGATTTTAAATTTCAATTTGAATTAAAGCAGAATTAAAGTAGTAAGAATTTAATGTTAAGGTCGCGTAGTTACACATTATTAATTGTTAACTTTAACCCTATAATACCTACAGTTAATTAATATTACTTAATATTAATAAAAATAAAAGTGTAATCAACTGAAGTAAAAAATAAATAAACCAAAAATATATTTGTTTTTATATATCTTTAATGTTCTATTTTATTTTAATATTTTATAGTCTATAAGGTGGAACAACACTTCATTTTCCATAATGCTATGACCCGCTGAAATTTTTTTAAACTGTAAATTCCACTTCCTTATTTCGCCTGTCATTCCAGTTCAACTTCCAATTAAACTTCTAATTCAAATTTCTGAGCAGCATAAAAATTCACATTCTTGAATCAAAAAGAAGCCAAATCTTTAATTTTGAATTAGAGTTGTCAAAAGTACCAATTTTCGGTACCAAGACATTACTGAAATTTAAAAAATGTGACGATACCAGCATTTTGAGTACTGTTGAGCGCATTCTTAAACACCCCCGATTGGCCATTGTGTTCACATGTTGTATATATACTTATAGACGCCTGCTTTGAAGCGCTGCCGTGTGTATCTGTGTGACCGCTCAGCGAAGAGTGTCAAAGATGTCTACTTACAACATATTTTTGAAACAATGTTGATCATTGTACCCAATCATAGACATGTCTGTTGAGTCCATGAACACAACGGCCAATCAGAGGTATTTAAGAATCAGCTCAACACCACTCAAAATGCTTGGAGGAAATGTTGGTATTGTCACGTTTTTAAAAACTTTAGCACCGACTTGGTACCAAAGTGGGTACTTTTGAAAATCCTATTCTGAATATTGTCCAATCCTGTGATCTTATTTTACAGGCATGGATATAACTTTGTGGTGACTCTACCGGTCGGAGCTGCAAACGCGGACGTAAGGCAGCGCGGCTACCGCGGTTTGATTAACGATGACAACTACTTAGCAGTGAAGAATGCCCAAGGCAAATATCTCCTGAATGGAAACTTTGTGGTTTCAGCAGTAGAAAAAGACATTATCGTAAAGGGAAGTTTGCTGCGCTACAGTGGTACCGGCACATCGGTGGAGATGCTGCAGGCCACTAGACCTCTCAAAGAGGCTCTCACCGTGGAACTGTTGTCAGTGGGTAAAATGACACCGCCTCGCGTGCGCTACTCCTACTACCTGACTGTGGGAAATAAGGAGGGCAAGATCTTAAAGAAGGAGGAGAGGAACCCTACGCATAACAGCGTGCTGGAAGACAGCAATAAAGTGGAACTGAACAAGCCGGCCTATCAGACGCCATCTTATAAGTGGGTAGCGGCAGATTGGAATAAGTGTTCAGTTACCTGTGGGAACGGGGTCCAAAGTAGACTGATACAGTGTTTGGACTGGAATGGGGAAAAAGCCACAAACTGTGACGGCACCCAAAGGCCCAGCACCATGAGGGTGTGCGGTGACCCTTGCCCAACGTGGAGCATCGGCGATTGGTCCTCATGCTCTAAAACCTGCGGGAAAGGCTATAAGAGACGCCTACTGCGATGCATCTCTCAGACTGGGCTGCTTTTACCAAGAGACCACTGCTCAAGTAAAAGAAAGCCACAGGAACTGGACTTTTGCACCGTTCGGCCCTGCTAGTGACCCATTCTGTGTGTTCTAGGACCCATTTTATGGAGCCAGAGCAAAAGCAGTGAACTTTTTTACTTGTGTGTCCTGTGGTGCCTCACTTTTTGTAATGGGAATATCATCATGAAATAAAGACAAATGATGTCTTTTACCAAGACGATGAGAAATTTTACCATGTTACATTTTTAGGTACAGTTAGATATCACCTACCTCGAAAAGGACAGGGTGTTTTAAAGCAACTAAATAACACAGACCACTTACAGTTGTAAAATGCTGTTATGGCATTAACAGTTACAAAAACAGACTTTTACAGCATCTCCTCTGCATGTGGTTTGTAGATAAAGTGAAGATATCAGATTTGTGGCAAAAGTGTTAGAGTTTGTATTCAGACTTTATATACATGTGAATAACTTGATCTAAATGTGAAGCATATTGTATGCAAAAATAGGGCATCTTGGTCCATGCACTATTGATCATTTGTATTCATATATTAAGATGAGCTAGTCAGTAGATTAAAGTGTTCCTAGTCATTAAAGGTTCAACAAGCAGAATTTAGGATTACATACAAGTTTAGAGAAGACAAAACAATGGCGCCAAAAGTAGGCTTTTAGTTTGGGTTTATTAAAAGTAATCAGTATCGCACTCTGTCATTTCGGGCAGATCCTGAACTAATAATTACATTAATAAAATAAGTAGTGTTAATGTTTAATATAAAGGTACTGTACACAAAGGGATAAAACAGTTAAAATACTATAAATAAATCAGTTAATAAACTTTATGGCAATAAGTCTTAAAGGTCTCGTAAAACTGAACTCTGCTAAAAGACACTGATGCAAATATTGTACAAACGCCGCCCTACAAGTACAAGTTTTCAGTTTCGATTAGGGGTGAATACAGGTGAAGTGGGACACTTTCTAAAATATGATGCCAAATGGCTGAACCTATTATTCCATTTTAAATAGCTAAACTGTCCACAGTACAGGGGGGAAAAGAAGAAATATTAAAGTGTCTTATATTAACTGTATTCACACTACACATGCAGCTGCTATGGCCACTGTGATTTTAGTAAAGTCACCATGTTTCTTGGATGGAAAATCAAGTGTTTTATTGTAAATGAATTAGATATATTCTCTGCTGGATTTATGAAGATACTTTGTCATTTGTGCAAACAACCCATGTAAACCAGATGTTGTTGTTGAGGGCATCTCATTCATTTAAAAGGTGCTCCCTTATTTCATTTTGGGTTTTTCTTTCTCTCATCTTTTGATGTTAATACAGCAAAAGGCATTTCTATTGGAATTCATTGTATACTATGTATACATCCATCAACTGTGCACAAATAAATACAGAAATTACATGGAATGTTTAAAGGGTTCTCCTCTCTCTACTGGGTTCCGGGGAAGTGTGTATGAATCATGTATATGTTCACGATAATCCTCAAACTGTCCTGAAAAGACATTTGGTCACGCCACACTATAGATAATCTTTTCACCAAAGGCCGGATGAAGCATCATGGACAATCCCATAGCATTCAGTGACACTGGAATTCTGCTGAAACGAATGTTCAGTCTTTCCCAGGCAACAAAAACAGAGTACCTCAGGCCTGGTAATCCTCTACAATTGTACCAGAACTCAACCATCTCCGATGTTAAACATGGATGGATGGATGGATGGATGGATGGATGGACGGATGAATGGACGGATGGATGGATGGATGGATGCATGGACGGATGATTGCATGGATGAAGGCATGGATGGATGGATGGATGGATGTATGTATGCATGGATGGATGGATGGACGGATGGAGGCATGGAAGGACGGATGGATGGATGGATGAATGGATGGAAGGATGGAGGCATGGATGGACGGATGGATGCATGGATGGATGATTGCATAGATGAAGGCATGGATGGATGCATGCATGGATGGATGGATGTATGAATGGATGGACAGATGGAGGCATGGATGGACAGATGGAGGCATGGATGGACGGATGGAGGCATGGATGGACGGATGGATGCATGGATGGATGGATGGATGCATGCATGGATGGATGGATGGATGATTGAATGGATGGGTGGATGGAAGGATGGATGGATGGATGATTGAATGGATGGGTGGATGGAAGGATGGAGGCATGGATGGATGATTGCATGGATAAAGGCATGGATGGATGGATGGATGGATGGATGCATGCATGGATGGATGGATGAATGCATGGATGGATGGATGGATGGATGGATGGAGCCATGGATGGATGATTGCACGGATAAAGGCATGGATGGATGGATGGATGGATGGATGGATGCATGCATGGATGGATGAATGCATGGAGGGATGGATGGATGGATGGATGCATGGATGGATGGATGGATGGATGGATGAATGGATGGATGGATGCAGTGCATCGGAAATGATGGATCTTTTACAGGTGTAACCTACAAATGTATGGAAACCATAAAATATCTGCATTCCTAAGCAGTTACATTAAATGGGACTATTTCTCTTTGTTAGCCCTTCACATCCCCTGTCAATTAAAACCAGTGGTGGTCAGCTATTTCCAATTCAACTATTTCCAACTCAGTGATTTCATAACAAATGAAATTCCCCCCTGCCAGGATTATAACATTAGTCGCAGCAAGCACTAACTTGGCATTGAAATCACAGTTTTAAAAAGTCAAAAGCACTACCTTCTTGAGCCATGGTTGAATGAAATTATATACTACTACATTATCATAATTTAAATATTATAAATAAAATGTAGCTTTTACGAATTATAATTGCCAGGGACACACGTGCTTTCCACTAGATATTATTTATCTTTTTGTGTGTTATAACGTGTAACTATTTCATGCTTGGTCTCATCTGACAGCTTATAAATACGTTATTAACAACTTTGCTGTGACCTGCTTTCAAGGCTTTAAGAATCTTTCCTTTTACTACTGATAAAGTTGAAAGCCAAAGTAACTTTCGTTATCAAAACGTTCAAGTTAAATCCTGTTTTTCTATAAGTTGTAAGAAAGACTTTCAGAAGTGGTTAAAGAATAACAACAACTGTATTGGTACTGTTCAAAACAGCAGCATAAGCTTCCAGCCTTACATACTTTTTAAAATGACATAATATTCTTTACAATATAATTTAAAATATTTACATTACACAAAAAATATAATAAAAACAAGAACTAAATGCATGCTTCGTTAAAATAAAAATATTCTAAAACTATTTCAACAGTGACTATTTCAGCCTGAATAATTTTATAAATGATGCGAATGTGGTGTCATTAGAGAAAACAAAGTATTTTTCCACTGACGGTAAAAGCAACATTTTTACAGCTGAAGATATTGGATGCGAAAGAGCAAATGGATTTCCATGTGGTCATATGAACTACTAATAAATATTATTCTTACTTCATGATGCAGACACACACACACACACACTGCATAGCTGCAATAAAAGAGTCTTTGGCAATGAAACTAACAGCTTCGCATTTCAGGTCTAATAGTGAGGATTACGTTCAACACCTACAGAGAAAAAAAAAAGTCAACGTTTTTCAGCAGTACACACAAGCAGTAGTCATGTGCATGATGACAGAACATTTAAAGCATTTATTTAGTACTTAACTAATCCAGAAAAAATTTCATGCACTTTTTTTTTTTTACCTTGATGAATCTGGAAAACATTAATGCATTGAAATAAACTTCAAGAGGTTTATCTATGTTTGACTGAATTCCAATAAAAATGGTAACTCTCCTATCCAAACAGTGCACACAGTTTGTCCAACTCCACGATATTAAAACTCTCAGCTGCTTTGGATCTATTGTTCCACAGGATTGACCTCGACTGCTCTTGAACCTTGAGAACACCCATGAAAATCTATATGATCGGCGTTGCTGAAGTTAATGCTTCAAGATGGCACTGGGAATTTTTGGACCCATTTTAAAGTCAAATAAGTGACTATGTGGCAAATAAATGAAAGAATATCATACGAGGTTTTGTCAAACGAGTCAGTGTCTGTCCCTATTGAGCATTCAATCTCATAAATCCTTAAATTGAGAAAATTTGTAAGTGATTTTAAAATGAACTCTACTTTCACACATTCGGTGAACGCTAGTAAATGACGTATCCTTATTGTTAGCTTTTAACCTATTGTTACCCATTAATTCTTTGTTCGGACCACCACACGAATCAAAAGCCAAGCGTGAAGGCGGCCAGCAATAGTTAAGCAGGAGAAAAAAAGCTCCGTGGACCAAGAGGCCACATTTCTTTCTTTGGCTTCCCTTGCCTGTTTCAGAGAGCTGCTTTAAATCCACGTCATTCGAGACACTGCTTTTACAAGGTCATTTGAGAGTTCGAGACTTAGAAAATGAACAGGACCTTCTGTTACGGGGGTCTCATATAATGAGCTGTTGGACTGTAAAAAAAAAAAAAAAAAATCGCAAAGAAATCTCCTCAAACCGCACGTTTAAAATGATCTAAAGCTCAAATGATTACATTAAGCTTCCAATGAGGCCATGCTGTTAGGCAAACCCCAAAATTAGTTCAAGATAAGCTAATTTATTTGAAGTCTCTTAATTTTTTTCTTTTAAGTTAACTTTTAAATTTTCATATATGTAAACAATCCATTTAGGAACAGAACACTCAAAAATGAGTCATCATTTACTCATCCTCCAGTTGCACCAAACCTGTATGAAATCTTTTCTTCTGTGGAACATAAAAGAAGATATTTTCAAGAATGTGTCCATTTATTTATTTATTGTTCTTCCAAACAATGAAAGTAAATGGGGTCCAATGTTCAAAATTCTTCAATATTCCAGCAAAAGCAATTACAAATACTAATTTGGAAAGTGAAAAATGGCAAAAACACCTCATCGACCTCACCCTCTACATTAGTTAGTGGGTATAGCTAGGGATTTTCCAGGGTTACTGCAGATTTAAGTTGCTATGGTGAAAAGGTATAATGAACATCAAAATAAGGGTTGTGCCTAATGTGTGTGAAACCTTAGAGACATCAGAGCAAGGTACAGAGAACTGCAACTGGTGAGATCACAGGCACTCCCTGATCATCAACACAGAAATAGCCTCAAATTGTGACTTTATGCGGCTATCATCATTTACCCGGGCTGACTTTGAAGCAAATGGCACCTGCTGTTGACAACAAAATATACTGTTCCAATGAAAAAGGAAGTAATAACTGATATATTGAATGTTTAAGTGGAAATAGTGAGGTAGCCTATTACTGAAAGTCTTAGGATGAAAGAGGTTTCTGATGCAAAATACTGACGTAACCTTTACATAAAATCATCTGACATTCTCTTCCCCCTTTTGTAAGTGAACAGAGAAGCAGGATTATTATAGTTAACTGAAACTAAAACTAAAATGACTGTTTCTGCAGGTTTTTATGGGCTCCTATGTTAAAAAAGTGTGCTTAATTGTTTTCACTGTGTAATTGTAGTACTACAAATCTAAAAAATATATATATTTTGAAAGACTCTATGTGATTTATTCACCCTCAAGTCATCTTAGGTGTATATGACTATCTTCTTTCAGACTAACACAAGCTCAAGCCCAAAAAAATGCATCTATCCATCATAAAAGTAATCCATACGGCTCCAGGGAGTTAATAAAGGCCTTTTGAAGCAAAGCGAGGGGTTTTTGTAAGAAAAATATCCAAAATTTAACACTTTATTAACTATAATAACTAGCCATACGCATTGATTTTCGGTGGTAGAGCAATCCCTGACCTGGCGCATGATGCAGAAAGCACATATTAGAAGTCTAAAACAAGAATTTTTAAAGAGAAATATCGGAGGAGTTCTATATAAGAGAAAAGGAGCTTGAGCTTGTTGCCCAGCCCTATATGTTTAAACCGTGAGAGGCATCTAAACTTGCACTACTCCTACATCCTGCGTCACACATCGCTTCAGGGGTTACTCCTGCAGCGCAAGTTGACTTGCGCAGTATGTACATGGATGTCTGCCAGAAGTTAGTTATTTTAGTTTATAAAGTTTTAAATATGGATATTTTTCAACAAAAACCCGTTGCTTCACTTCAGAAGGCCTGTATTAACCCTCTGGAGCCGTATGGATTATTTTTATGATGGATAAATGCATTTTTCAGGGTTTCAAAATCAGGCCCCCATTCACTACCATTATAAACCTTGGAAGAGCCAGGATATTTTTAAATATATCTCAGATTGTGTTCGACTGAAAGTCATATACATAGGATGACTTGAGGTTGAGTAAATCATTGGACAATTTTCATTTAAGTGTATTTTCATGACTGTTTCTGAACATACTTTTAAAAAGTCCACTTATATTTAGAAGCTTTGGAGTAAGACGTTGAACATAAAAGTTCTCGAAAATCTTTGAAAAGTCTGAATGACAGACTTTTACTTTTCTTTTTTATTTCTTTTTAAAATGTTTTCGTGAGCAAGAAATACAATATTTTGATTAGCCTTAGGTTTCAGATATATTTTTAAATGTCAGGAGGGATCATCCGCAGTGGATCCTGTGCTTCTCTCTTCCAGCAATGATCTGAAGATGTGAACCATGGCTGCTTCTCTGGCCAGCCGGTCTTTCTTGCCCTTACACAACAACACTGCCTTTTGTTATCTTAAGAAGATGGAACCAGTGGATGCCAGGAATCCACAATCAATGCCAAAGCTTTGATCCCTTGGACTGATTCCACTGATGCTTGGCCTTTTTCAAACTGACAGCAGTAGTTCTTCATCAAAATAAGATATTAACTCACACGTGCATTAAATTATACGCACAATTACATAACGAACGGGCTCCGCAGTAGCTAATCTGGGGAACAACTGCATCAAAATAAAGCCTCAATGGTCAGCCCTGCTTGTTTCTGTGAGCTTGAATCAATCACACAAGAGAGAACAGCAAGGGTTAAATCTTAATTTGCTGTGTGTGCATGGCAAGTTGACAAGTGGCCGATTACCCCCCTCTCCTCTCACGCTGTGCAGACACAGGCTCTGATAAGAGCGCAGAGCAAAGAGAGGTAGTGAACCAAGATCTGTGTTGGCAGAGGAGGCAATTTACCAGACACTTGCTCTGCCATGACTGGATGGGAGTAATGAAATCATGTGGCTTTCACCCTTCAACTGATTTTAACAATATGGTTGAGAGACGCCTTATTAAGAAGGAATCCAGTGAACTGATCTCTCCTGCTGTTTGATAACACTCCCTTTCCATAGTGCCCTTGTTCTGTAAATGAAGCCAGATGGCTACGCAGAGTGGGAAAATATACTTAATTAGTGATGTGTTACATCATAGACAGCAAATCGTCTTTACATCTTCAACCCAAAGAACAATTTGGTAATGCAAATTTAAAGCACTGCATATGATAACAAGGACCTGCTGAACATGCATATGCTTTAAAAAAAACAAACAAAAAAAACTTATAAATAAGGGACATGAGTGTGATTTTCTTTAAATGTTCTTTTCTACTTTTTTAATAATAACAATAATAATATATCATACAACGTACCATTCATGGTACACTAATGCTAATGAGTTCATGTTGATTAATTACATCTTTATAATGAAGGTTCCTGTATGCAACAATGAACACAGCACAATATGTGATGTCTGTTTCGCAAACACTGAACCGGTTATTTTAATGAGTCAATCGCAAAGATTTATGAAACAGCCTCGATGTTGCTCGTGAGTTAGTGGTTTGAATCAATCAGTTCGTGAATTATTCAGAACCATTACTGAGTTTGAAACAGACTGCTGCACTGAACCGCAAATCAATTTTTGGTTAGGTCTAATCCTAAATTATTTGTGAATGGTTACTTATAATTAAAGATACATATTAGCAACAGAGTTTTATTATAAATGGTATTCTGAAACAAATATTTAACAAACAAAACAAAAAAAGAAAGAAAAACTTTCACATTACTCACTGACATCTTTATCGGCAGTTTCTGAAGGTTAAAATTCAGGTATGCCTTGTCAAAGCCCTCAGTGTTTTGTCGGTGTTCTCAATCAATGGTTTGTCAGTGCATGAGGTAATGCATGTCCTGAGGCCTTGAGACGGTTTCCTGCTCAAATCATAGCTCTTGCACAACAGCTTAACTTCATCAGCTCCACAGAGTTGTATTTGTCTTCGCTGCAGCAGGTTTCTCTGATGGAGGTGACCTGTATTATTCAGTTCCCCTGCGGGAGTAGTAAAATTTAAGAGGCCATCCGCACCAAAGAAACCAATATTGCATGTGTTCAAGTAGGTGTGTGTGGTTTCGGGGAAGACTTAATCAAGGCAATGTTTTGGGCTATGCATCAATGTTAGCATAAAAACTACAAGCAGTTAGTTACATGTCAGACAAAAACCAGATTGTTGCTGGCATGACAACATCTCACTTGCTTAACCCTAATATAGCTTTTCAAAGCATTCCTGATAAAAAAAAAACCTATTAAGCAACTACGTAATAATACAGAAATATTTAGTTGTAACTTCAACGCTTTTAGTTTGGTAGAAATGAACATTTGTTTCACATTTTTTTCATTGACTTACAATGTACTCCCACCACATTCCCAGCACATTCATGGTACAGTTCACATATGCCCAAGTACATTACTACAATCCCTGTGAGATGAGTCCCGGCACGGATCCAGTCTGCACCTATAACATTCCCACAATACTTCCCAGCAATCGTTTCCCATGCTGACCTTCAAAACTTGTAAACAGTGTGGTTTCCACTTACAAACAACAATGAAGTTTATTTATCTAGCTTGTTTTCCAATTTGTTCTTCTCTCTTATGAAAAAGAAGTACAATACTTAAAAAAAGAAGTACTTATTGAGAAAAATATATATTATACTTGACTGTGAATTGAATGTAATGTTTTTGGACAATTAATTGCATGTTATTTTACAATTAAATGAAAACGTACTATAGTTTAAATTTTAAATGTTTTTTTTTTTGACACACTTGAGACTTAAGTACCGTGTTATATATAGTTTCATAATTTCTTCTATTGTCTTGAAACATGAATACAGTGTGTGCCAAGCAATTATAGCAACTAAAATATACTTTAATGTAATTTCTATTGAAAATTGAAAATCATCAAGACATATTTGAAATGATGTTGCAATTTAGTACATATATTGACTTTAAATGTAATATCAAATAACACACTACACTTAAATTAATAATCAAGAACTTTGCTTGTACTTTAGTATATTATTCAACACATCAGAATAAGTGCACTTCTTTAAAGCTTGACAAACGATTTTTTGAACACTGATTTGAAATGTACTTTAAAGTAAAACTTTTATTTTGACATTTTTACCAAGTGCACTTAAAAAGTGTTCTTAGCATAGTCATTAAAGTGTAGTGACTTAAAGAGGCTAAATGTAGAATTCAGAAACCCTTTTTATTAGCGACACCGGTGGCCGTTAAGTGAACTGCAGTTAGGAACTTATTGCTCATGTTCGCACGTGATTCAAGGCTCTGACATGCATGGCAAATTTCTTTTTTGTTCTATGCTTAGAAGTAAAAAAAGGAGGAAATACCTTTACAGCGATATACTGTTAACAAGTATCCAGACGCCGTCCACGCTGCTGAGAGCGATGTTTAGATTTTCCCGGTAAAAATGTCCCGAGTCCTTCATATAAAAAATAAGTCTACAGTCTTTTATAAACAACCTAGGAAGTCAGGGAAGGTCTCATTTTTTTACCTTTGTTAAAAGCTGTTCACATGTTGCCAATAAAAAATCGATTAATATAAAAATTCTTACATACAGCCCCTTTAAGTAGCCTTTATTTCATATATTACCTTCAAGTAAGTTTAAAAAAAAAAAAAAAAATATATATATATATATATATATATATATATATATATATATATACTTCTAAAATTTGAAGCACACAAGTGCACATTCAATACAATTAAGCACGCTTCATTTTTCACAAGGGCTGACATTTTCAGATCATAACTTAAGTCACAACTTCTCCCCCTCATTGGCTTACCAGCTGTGTGTTTTCACTGAGACAGATCAGCTAATATAAGGTAAACACTTTATATTTTGTCATTATAATGGCAGTTAAAGGATTATGCAGTGCTAAAAAAATTTAAAAGGCATTTTGATCAAAACATGCTAGTTCAGAGAAGTCACTCCATCAGTTCTTTAATTTCCTGCATGTATTGGTAATAGAGAAGTAAAGAGCACTCTAGAGATCTGGATGGTTGTGCTTAGTAATAGGATAATTAGTCAGCCCAGTGGTCCATATCATTCATGAGCCACAGCTATACCCTTTATTTTCAGCTGTATGGATGTGTTTTCAACACCACCAGGCCAAGCCAATATCCTCTCGTCTCTTTGAAGCCAAGGGGATTTTTGATGTCTAAATGATGGATTCTTGTTTTCCAGCATTTGCACTGTCTGAAATCCCATATTCTCCTTTATGGATTAGAGCCAAGGGAAATCAGCATCTAACACCACACATATCTCAGCTGTCTAAAGCACTCATGGACCAAGTATTTGAGGGAACATCTAACAAACAGCCTCTGTTTGAATAGACAAACACGGGATAAACTTCTATTGTCATGTATGTGGAAAACAGATGCAGTAAATCTTCTTGAGTGCAAAAGAACATTTAAGTTTAATTACCCTAAGATTTCAGGAAATAAAGACTTGATTTCAGCTATTTCATCACACTAAACTATTGTGTTGTTTCAGAAGACAAGGGGCCAGATTTACTTACAACTTGTGCCAGCACAAACCCTCTTTCAGTGATAAAAACCTCTGTCACTACTAAAGATACGTAGTGAAAAACTAGCGATGAAAAGGCGTTGACCTTGTTGCTGTAACGATCGTCAGCTGAAGTGCCCATTAGATCTACTAGGGGGCACTTCATCATGGACTATGCACTACACACTTCACCACCGGACTTCACCACTGGACTCCAATTCCCACTATTCATCACATACTCACTCAGAGACATACACACACTACATTTCCCATAATCCTTCATTCCTGGACTGATTGCACACACACCTGCCATGAATCACTGTCACTATTTAAGCACCCTGCACACACACACCATCGCGAAGTCTTGATTTGCTTTCAGTGATAATTTCCGAGCGTTCATTTCCCGTGTCTGGTTTACCTGTTTTGATTCTGCCTGTTTTCCTGGTTTCTGATCGTTCTCTGCCTGCCTGTTGGATTTATTGCCTTGGATTATTGGACTGTTGTTTGCTTGCTGCCTACCTCGATCTACTTTGCCTATTTAACGTTTATGACTCTGCCTACCCTCTGACATTCCTGTTTACTGGTGTTTGACCCTACCTGTTTTGACCATTCTGTTCTCTAATAAAAGCCAACGATTGGATCCCATTCCTTTGACCGTCCATCCATTACAGTTGCATATGCATTTGTAGGAGTTTCTCTGTCAGACCGTTAAATTTATGGGTGGAGAGTACGTGATTTACTATGGTTTGCATCGGTCCATTTAGTGGTATTTGCGCCATTATTTACCGCCTCCCAAAAAAGCATGTCTTAACCGATTTTGCACCTGACATGACATTGAATTTGCACTCCACTCCACTTTCCACTCCCATCAGTGCTTTTATTAAATTACGGCTGCGTGATTAGCAGAGGTTCCTCTTTTTGCGTAAATGTGTACGGCCATCCGCCGGAACCTAGTTATTATAGTTTTTAAGTTAATCTAGTCCCATTTCACATTGATTATAACTGCATAAGAGCAGAACAGCAGCCAGCATATTCTTCAAAGTTTCTCTTTTTTAAAGTCATACAGATTTGGAAGGACATGAATTTTTATTTTTTGGGTTAACTGTCCCTTTAAGATTTTCCTCTGCAAACATCCCCATGTCCTTCTGACCCTCCGTTTAATGCTGCTTTTCATACTGCAGTATCTATGACAAGACAAACAATCTCACATAGTTAAAACTAAATGTATGTGTTTCACTTTAAGCATTGAAATAACAGTTATTCAACCTCAGTATAAACACTTTTTGAGACAGATTGAAGTAAATGGCTCACTGTACATCTCAATGTTGCAATTTGACTGCAGCCTGCAACCCTTCAGCTTACATTACTATTATGAAACTACAAAGTTCAGCTGCTCCTAATGCATCAACAGGGATAAAAGGCTAATCGCTTCAAGAGAAACACAAATATGTCTATGGGATATCCATCTGTGCTACTTGCCGCACTTTTCATTTTTAGTCAGGTGCTTGGAGGAAACACACAGACCTCCGTGATGCCATTCTGCTGACATTCCTCTGGATTGGCTTGATGTATGTTTGAGTAAACAGTTTAATGGAAACAAATACCGTGAACCAACTGTAAAGGAGTTCACAAAAAAAGACAAACTAATGCAAGTGCATTTTTATATGAGTGAACTGTTAAACTAACAGTTTAAATATTATCCCATAAAAATAACTCAATTTCGACATTCAGCATTATTATCAAAACGCTTTCGTTTGAACTCAGATGAATTGTCACATGGAGTGTATGTGGAAACTTGGCTCAGTTTTTTGAGATTTTAAGATAATTCAAGAATCAGATTTTCCAAGACCTCGCACTAATTTCTGAAGAAAAGGCCAGAGTGAAACCAAAGAATCAAAATACAAGCTGCTTCTCCATGGATATTTTGTTACTAATACATTTGTGTACTACCAAAGACTGGCTAATTAAATTATTATAATGTACATTAATCTACTATATACTAATCTACTATTAAAAATAGCATTTCAGGAATACCTAAATTGTGAAGTCCAGCAACCACTCTAACTTTATTTCTGAGCATGTCATTTCCTGTTCACTGTCTGTTTTGTTTATTCTCATTATTGCGTGGTTTATTCTACTAATGTGTGCTGGATTCTGGATTTTGTTTAGCTTAATTGTAAATAAATCTCTGGTTGTGGATCCTCAGTTTTCATCTGAGAGAGATTGAAGACTTTTTCCAAAATTGGATCAAGCAATAGTTCAAAGAAGACACAGCAAAAGCCTTCTAGAAACACTGTCAACAAAACAGCAGTCAACCATTCCAAGCTATGTTTCCAATTAACTGGAGGCATAAATTTAAATGTTATCTTTTATAGTTGGGACTATTATCTGGATCTATGAACATTGGCAACAATAAAAAGGTCTCAGATCGTCTCCCAATCGGACAGAAAGACAAGTAAAGAATACTATATGAGACAATAGTCCTCCAATTTTCAAAATTGCCTAAAAAAAGTTTTATCAGATTGGTCATCATATACATTTATACATCATACTTCAAGCAATTTATGTGGAAACTGCAGTGTGTGTCCTGACTTAATTCCGAAAGAACTTTGGTGAGTTCTTTTTCCAATATCAACTCACAAAACTTACTCAGTATCGCAAAAGTGCATCACCACAACACTACGAAACTCAAGAGCAGCCAGAAATTCTGCTTGACACTTCTTTGACACTGACCAGGTTTCAACAACTACACATTTCAACAACTTCTTTGCTTCAGCCTGCTCATGTCACAGCTGTTGATGGTAATCCTATTTGTTCCAGAGCCATTCAACAATCTACTACAACTTCTAAACCCAGAGGAAGACTCAAGAGATTCAGCGCCAGGAACCACTCACATTCAGACCTACTACTCACTCAGTTCCCCACCAAAGGACCTTCTCACTGGACCTCCAATTCCAGCAGTTAATTACTATCACCTGTTTCTCATTGATCTACACACAGTGTTTGTACACACTGCAAACTTTGGCATGAATTCAAACTGATTTCAGGGCATTACGTCCAACATCACTGTCTGTTTTTGGTTATTCTGATTCTTATTTGTGCTAAATATACAGTACATGTACAGTGTTGAAGATGTCAATTGGAATACACCGTAGGACTATAAATAATATATGCAACATGCAGGGGTTTCTAATTCAAAACTTGGTAATAATATTAATATGAATATTGTATGTAAGACATAAATCCTGACAGATGCTGGATGTAAAGCAGTCATTAAGCTTGTCATTTACCTTTTAGCACCTCTGGGTCTTACCTGGCCACTACATGCCTAAGATGAACTGGAATCACTCATTTCAACCACTCAAAAACTGTTTCTACTTGCTAAAGTTTATTTAGAACTATAGTTATTTCAAAAAGACAGGTATTGTAATCAATCATGCAAGAGCACTTGATAAATTACTTGGAGCAAGTCATCAAAATTTGCCTGTGCCTGATTCTGTATGTAGACTTGCTGTATCCATACATTTTATAGGCCTTATGGATAGAATGATAAATAGAATTATAGAACTATATAGTCTATCATGATAGATAGATAAGATAGATAGATAGATAGATAGATAGATAAATAGATAATATATATATACTGTAAATTTACTCCCTCAACCAAATCCTGAAAGTTTTTCAAAAGTAATGAACTAAAAGTCATTTTGCCTGTCCATCAGACTTTTATAGATGTGGAAGTCGATAATCTGCAACCCGCCTGTAATAGAATGCAAGATATGTTGTACAAACCATTTAGCGCTGAGCTGTGAAACACACCTGCTCAGAGCCAAAACAATGAATCCTTTCTCCTAGTCTGTAACCATAGGGCTTGCACACAGTTATTGTAAATACTGATTCTGGGTTGTCTTCTCTTTTCAATCTGTGTGTGTGTCGACTTCAGTGGTTTGGTTACGCTTCGGTGTGAAGAGTGACACACCAGAGACCCTCAGTGCACATGAACTCCTAAACAAAAGAGACTAAAAACAAAGCGCTCATTGTGGAAATAATATCAACATGACCTCATCTTACTATCTTACTTCTAATGTGAGAAGCTGTGTTTTGTTTATTTTGAAATGAGACCGAGTTCTAGTCTCGAAATTTGGAATTTCAGCAGCTTCAATTGACCCTTCGCCGGCAGTTTGATTGACAGGCGATCTGACCAATCATAACCCTGAATCCACCATTTTATCTGACAAAGCAGTCAGGGGAGTTAGTAGATTAACGTTGGTGAACTAGAGCTTGAAAAATTGTGTGTACTCATGCCTTTCCGTGCTTGAAACAACATTCCTTCTGATGTTCATTCATGTTTATTTGATGCTATAAATGAACTAGTATGAAGAGATGATCGGTTCACGAGCCGCTTGAAGGAGCTACAGCGATCTGTCACGACACATTAAAGAGACACTATACGCTATTTATTGTTTAAACTTCTTTAAAAAATTACAATATTTTAAATATGAAACTGTTTCATACGTTGTCAGTGTCTTCTTTGCTCCGTGACGTATTTTTCACTTCGTGAGAACATGATGTGTGCCATGGGAGCGGTTTTGCGAAGGGTCAATAGCAGCTTCAACATTTTTATAATAATAATATTTTTCAAAATTTTAATTTAAATTTACAAGGAGGGTTGACTGCTCATACCTCATCATAAGTGCACATTTAATATTTACTCTCTTGCATACGTTACACATGACCATGACTGAAAGAACAGGAACGTGTGCCTTTCTATTTGGATTTAACCCAACATTGCACATATCCATAACAGCACATGGAGCTGAATACATTGTGAAAGCCAAAGCATTGATCCTCAATTACCTCACTACCAAATACTGGCTGTTAAGATCCTGACCCGCACGGGAGAGAAAAAGTATTAACTTTTATGGTTAACAGCTGCCATTTACTAACTACATCAACCTGCAGAATGCAAGTCTGATTGTGACAACTTTACTGTTCATTTGAGCTAATTTTATGGTACAACCCACTGTTCTTCATAACGGCAAACTGAGCCTCATTCATGACTGACTTCTACACAGCATTGTCCAGTTTAGCGAGAACTACTTTGCTAAGCTAGTATATTATAATAACCTGCTCGTGTTTGTTTGTTCCACTAGTTAGCGAGGTAAACTAGTTTATCAAAAAAAAAAAAAAATTTTTATTTGCAGCCAAACTTTATTAGTAGTGTTGTATCTATTAGCAGTATTTTACATCTAATATAGTTTTCCCAGCAAATAGAATACTTCCCTAAAATTATTGTATGGTTCCTCTTTGGTTATTTTTTTTTTTTTTTCTTGGAATCCTAGGAACATTCTTTCTAGGCTAGGTCAAGTATAACCATAAACTAAAGGCCAATTCACACCGCACAGACACACGGCAACAAACAAGTTAACCGTTGGATTTAGAATTGTATGAAAAATAACTGTCATGTTCACAATGCTCCAACAGATACGACAAATGCTGATTGAACATGTTCAGTCGGGTGAAAACAACCATAACAGATGCCGACAGGGGTAAAACACTGATCCAACAAAACCCAACAAACGTGTTTGATGTGTATTAGAACGTTCTGAGGATGAAAAACTGTTCACTGGGATGAGTGTTGTATTTTATCCCATAAAATGTGTTGTACTTTTAGTGTTGATGCATAAAGCATCTTGATGCCTTGAGTTATATAATTAACCCATTAATTTGTCAGCTCTTACAGTGTCTCTACCATTTCCTGATGATATTTATAGATAAGGAAAGGGAGAAAGCATATTTTCAACGCTCAAGTAATTCTAAACAGACATTGAGCTGCAAACTCCAGGAATGAGAGATGGATTCTTCTGCCAGCTCATGCTCAGAATACCTCTGTGTTCAGTAAACACAAAGGCCCCTGAACTCAACTCAAACAAGGCCCAACAGGCTGAGAAGGCCAAACTTTGAAAACAGCTGAATTCTGAAAGCTTGAGAGAGTCAAAGTGTTCTGATCTGTCCACCATGAGACCTGAGGATGGCTTGTCTCTATGACTGACATCCCTTTCAGACCATAATCCTTTAAGACTCAGGGGCAATATTTACAAAGGTATTATCTGACTGCCCTCAGGTACAGTATGCATCTTTGTATGATTTCTGTGTATATTGGGGTATGTATATTGTATATTCTTTGTATAATGAATTCTTTCTTCTGTTGAACAAAAAAGAAAATATTTTGAAAACTGTTTGGTTAACAACGTCCTTCAAAAAGTAAAAAAAAAAAAAAAGGTTTAAAAGGTTAAAAAAAGAGGGTGTGTGAAATGAAAACAGAATTTTTATTTTTGAGCGAACTATCCCTTTAAACTTAATTATACAGTGATTAATAATAATTAATCGAAACTATAATAAAATTTCATCTCATGTTAGAGTTAGGCAGATGTGAATAAACTGACATAAAAATATCAAATGATGTTGTCTCATTCAAAGAAACTCCTTTACGTCCACTAAATAAGATATATTTATTCAGTAATAATTGTATTCCAGCAATCAAAAATCATAATTTTGTGTAACTCTGTAAGGTAATGGAAATTTTTGCTACTAGATCATACATACAGTGAAACAAATTTTGAAGAAGAAAGACTGAAATTGAATTTTCTTGTAAATGTACTCCAACAATCTTTGTCGTATTTACATCATCAAAAAAGCATTTTTTAAAGTGTTTGTTCAGTCTAATTCTGCTTCGGTCTCAATGGCTTTCTATTTGAATGCATTTTAAAATGTAATTTATTCATGCAACAGCAAAGCTGAATTTTCAAATGATCCTTAAGAAATTTGCTGATCTAGTGCTCAGGAATCATTTCTTATTATTATCAATGTTGAAAACAGTTGTGCTGCTTAATATTTTTGTGGAAACCCTGATACATACGAAGGTCTGTCATGACACTCTAGATGGCTGTTTTGCTAGCAGTCACATTATTCTCTATAGGGCAAAGCTGATTGGTAATTGCAGTATTTCAACTTTTAACTTAGTGTTTGCTGCAGCAGTTTTCAGCGTACTTTCAGAAACCCTCCACCTTCCCCAGCTCCACCTGTATAGATCTGCTACCGGTAATTCATTTCCTCTATATTGTACAACAGCAGCATGTCTTACATGCCCACAGCAGCGTGTTGCATATGTACTGGCTGGAGCGAGTCCTGTACTTGCTCAGCAGCAGCAATAGTAGCAGATCTATTCTGCCACGAACAAACATTATCTGCGTTTACACGGACCCTAATAATCCGATTGTAATCAGACTAGTAGCACAGTCAGAATATAAAAGTCACATGTAACCATGTCAGTCAGAATGAATTGCCCAAATCCGATTAAAATTTCATTCAGGTTGTAAGGGGTGGTTTAATCCTTTTCTAAATCGTTCAAGAGGACTTAAACACTTTGGATTGAAAAATGAATCTGGAAAGTACTGCACATGTGCAATGAAGTGGACATGGTGTAATGAACAAGCTGTCTTTATTGTTGAATAAAGTGCCATAAAAGACATTCTAAAATTCTCCTTCCTCTCATTGTCTGTTAAATAGTGCCGGACAACGTCTCCTCACTCCTTGCTTCAGACTTTCATCCACAGACACCTTGTTTTAGGAGAGGAAAGGGGCATTTTTACTGCTTGATAAATAAGCAAGCACAGCACAAAGCTTCATGTGCTCGTCATCTCCTAATTAGAACCCGGAATAGATAAATTACCTATGGCTTTAAAAAAGATCTAGGCTAAATAACAATTAATCATTCTTTATAATTACATGTTCACTATTAAAACTATATTTAAAAATCAATCTGATGATATTTTTGAAAATGTATAATCCATTCTCTTGAAGATATTAAATATGTAAAATTAATATTTATGTTCTTATATATATATATATATATATATATATATATATATATATAAAAAGGGATGTTCATGTACAAAACATTAGACTAACATTTATGGAACAAATGCAATGCAATGAAATTATTCAGCTTTGCACCAACAAATGACTGTTACTGGTTAGACTTGATTGCCATTTAAGCCGCATTGCCAAAAGGTTCCTTTGATTTCTGTTTGATCTGATTTTCACTGGCTTATGGAAATTCCAGTTCTCTGACCGTATGATTTTCACAAATCCTGGAATGAAACCCCGTACATGACATATTCACGCATGACTGCTTGTAATCCATCTTGGTGACATACATTCCCGAAGACTGCAGCAGCATGATGTGAGACAACGCAAATTGGGTTGTTAAGCAGAAACAAAATCATATAGCATTACATAAGACAAGTTCTCTTTTACACTTCTTCTGCTACTCAGCTGTCTTATTAGCTGATTTGCAAGGTCATATGCCCAATCCTTCTCTTTTCCTTGGTCTATAAGGAAGGACATAGTACTACTTTTGCACATGTAGTCTTTTTGTGTTGGCTCAGATCAAGCTCACAGTAAAGGTAGTAGGGGATGTGCGGTTAGATTTTATAGCTGTGGTTCAGGCGCTCTACACAAGTTTCATTTTTAACAGAGATCAAGCCAATTTTCAAGCGCTCCAGCAATGATGTTATCACAAATGTTTTTTCACTTACGTTTGTTCAGGTAAAGTGGTCTGTTTAAGTCTAGATTGTACCCGGATGTTTTTTCAAGCTTTTGAAACTATTGTTAAATGAACCTAACATATGCAGATCAATAATTATGGATCTAAAACAATTCTTAATTGCAGTATATAATTTAAAAAAAAAAAAAAAAAGGAGAGAGAAATTTAACGGTTACAGAGCCAAATAGGAGTATCACATTTTTAATTACAGCAACAAAAAATGGTTTGTTATAGAATTATAGACCTGTAATTGTGACTATATGGGTGAACAGAATAAAGAAATTAATATATTTTCTACTAGGTTGAAATGGGGATTTCCATTCCAGAAATCATCTAGAATGCATTGGACTGCCAACAGAATGAGTCAATGGAACATCCGGAACATTTCGGCCTGCGAAAGTGAATCACATATCATGCTGTATGTGAATTAAATCACATTCACGCTGTGTGAATATAAATGTGATCTTCTGCATCATCAGGCCACAGTTATTAAGTGTCAACCACAAATTTTACAAATGTTCTGCAGCGATTCAAAGAATTTATATAATGATCGTTTACTTTTATGATACACAATCATTTGGGATTGTTATTTAAGGCTCTTATGCTCATAAAGGGTGCATTTATTTGATCAAAATAATATTAATAACAGTAATATTATTACAATTTAAAATAACTGTTTTCTATTTTAATATATTTTAAAATGCAATTAATTCCTGTGATGCAAAGCTGAATTTTAGTATCATTACTCCAGTTTTCAGTGCCACATGATACTTCAAAAATTCTACAATGCTGTTTCTTATTATGATCAATGTTGAAAACTACGGAGCCCCAGACATGAAATGCAGGATAAAAATTAGTAGGCTCGATCCCTCGATTTACTAAATCATGTACGCGATTAACTATTTTAATTCCCTCGATTTATAA
The DNA here is from genome assembly GCA_038088235.1 of Zacco platypus. Classification (NCBI taxonomy): domain Eukaryota; kingdom Metazoa; phylum Chordata; class Actinopteri; order Cypriniformes; family Xenocyprididae; genus Zacco; species Zacco platypus. The sequence goes on from CM076076.1 coordinate 27,083,234, forward strand.
ATCTTGCGCATGATTTAATAAATGGAGGGAACGAATTAGTAAATCGTGCACAAATTTTGGGTAAAAATCCCATAGGCCAATAAACCAATGAGAACGGGGGACAATGATGATGTTCTATAACAAAAGAGCGAGTGCGCAAAAGCTGCTGTACATCAGCTTACCTGGGAGTTTCTGTAACTGGCAGATTTAAATAAAATTACCGTCGTTTGGAAGATAAATAAATTATGGACAGTTATATATGCGTTACCAACATTTTATCATGTAGGCTTTATGGTACAACTCAAACAAAGGATTTCATAGCAATTTATCGTGTTAATATTAATTGCGGAGTCCACGAATAGCTTGGGGACGCAGAGCATTCGCAGTTTATGGACTGCATGCCACTGATATAAATGAATAACACCACTTTGAGAATCCTGGACTAAGGAAGATTAAATTCTAATCATTTGTGGTCTTGCTGTTCAAACAAAAGTATGTCTCATTTACAGCAAAACATAAACATCAACTTAAAGCGAAAAATTCCCCGAAAATTCGGTCATCATTGACTCACCCTTGGGGACGAACATTTACTCCAAACCTAAGATACTTTCACAAAATAACTTTTTTTTTTTTTTTTAATACAATGAAAGTCAATGTTGTCCAAATCAACACTACACCCCACTGACTTTCATTGTATAAAAAGCAAAAAAAAAAAGAGACATTTTTCTTTCAGGTTTGGAATGACATGATGGCAGGATTTTCATTTTTAATGAACTGTTCCTTGACAGCGTTGACGCCCATCATGAAAAATAATCGTGCATTAGACTGTCATCATTGCCTTATATATAATGTCAAATTGCACAACATAAGTGAAGTGGAACAAAACTTCAAAGTCTGTCGACTCCACACAGAGCAACATATCACTGACATCGGTTTTCTACCTTGGACCTGTTTAGGCACGTTTGAACATTAACACAATAAACACTAACTAAAGTTATCTTCCTCTCCCAAGGAAGGATTCCCAATATTTTCCTAACTAATGCATTAAACAGTTCCTTAACATTTAATGCATGCATGGATATATGCAAGTGTCTGTATTTGTTTTATGAGCAAAGTCTTCCTATAACAACCAGGGAGGAAAAGTTGAAACCCTCACCCCCCCCGCAAACCCCAACCCACACACACACATTACGTTTTATTAGAATAACTAATAAACAATTACAATTGTAGCACTTCCGCACCAGCTGGCTGCAGTTGGAAATGTGCTCAGGTGTTTCCCACTGATTCCTGGGAGAGCTCGGATCACTGTTTTTCACATACACGTATATTGAAGTGGTATTTCAAAACCTTTCGTTACATGACAGGACCGAGTCATTAATCAAGAGCTGAACTGCACTGAAGTTTCTATAAGAGCCTTTAAGACCACTGACATTCCAATCTGTGCTATGCTGAAAATAATAGGCTTGCTGTTTTCATTTAACTCTTTCATCCATCATATTCTAATTGGCCGCTCAAGGGAGTGATTCTGCAAGATCCTTAAACTGTGTTTTAGACTCTCTTGGAGCAAGAGCACTTATTCATTCACTGCTCACAATGTCCTTTTAGACTTGACATAATGAAGTGTTGTTAGGGCATTCATGGCATTTCGGTACTACACTTCTTTGCTGGATTCAGCAGCATTTAACATATAACTTTTTAGGACCTGCCTGAGAAAAGGTCTTCTTTGAAGACGATTTTCAAAAGCCACTATGTATATGGTCATCTTTTAATTTTCCCATAGAATAAAGTCACTTGTGAATGCATTTCAGATGTTAAGCGGTTTATAGGATCATTGCTTGCAGCTCAGGTTTGTTAAAATAATACTAAAGAAGGCTTGATGGACATCAAATCTATATGTGGGGGGAACTAGCCAAATACAAAATTAAATTGTAACTTTGGCCGCCTCTGAAATGGAAAACACTTCTTAAAAGTGAAATGATCAAATGTAGTCAATTCTCAGTTTTCAGTGACACAAACCTGGAAGACGTATTTAAGCAGTAGGCTTTTTTTGAAAGCAAAATATAAAAGATCAAACAGAAGTAGAAGGGACAATCAATGAATTATGAATGATTTACTATCAATGTGAGAATAACATGTAATCATGTGATCAATAAAAAAAGTAACTCTGGTTGAGTATTTTAATATGTAATATAATATAATTACAAGTACTTATATTTTGGAATCTGAGGTGTAGAGCTTTGTTATAAATTATCCAGTGTAAATAATTATATTAGGCTACATAATGCAATGAGATTTTAATCACCAGTGAAAACATGAGCTATTTAGTTAAGAGTTAATTTAGTTTATTTAATATAACTAGTTGTTTAAGTGCATTATATCCATGGAAGCATTGTAGCCCATGATCGCTGTTAGTAACTCTATGCCCGCCACAGAAAGAATTTTTCGTCATTTATGACGCAACACTTCCCCGCCATTGACGAAATTCTCTAAGTAGGTTTAACTGCAGACCGGAGATCTCCAAAAGTGGGCAAAACCTCCAAAATGGGGTGGGGTATCCACACACATACTTTCACCATTGGCTCTGGCTTCAGCCAATTGTCACAGAGCTCGAGATTTTGGATTTTGAACCTCCATTCATTGATAAAAGCGGGAATCCCCAGTTTATCTGCTTATCTCGTGAACTGCAACTTTGGAGCAAAGTTTGCATAGAACTGGATTGGGGGGGGGGGGGCATCATGTGCCTATCTGCCAATGGGAGGAAGCCAAGCCCTGTTTTGGAGTTCCCAACCAATTTGGAGATCTCCAGGCTACAGTTATACCCTTCTCGAATTTTTCGGCAATCCATGTTTGGCGAAAACACAGGTGAAATAGAAGCAGAAACAAACGTCAGAAGCATTGCTTATGCACGTTTTTTCTTTGACAGGTAAATTACGTTAGTCTTTGATGTTGTATAACCAGTATTAGTGTTTCATTTCAAAGGCTAACAATTTGTCTGTTCAATTGTAAAGTTCTCATATAGTAATTGTTTAGTACACACGCAACTCAAAGACGATCATATCGCCTCAACATCTGTTAGAGGTTTAGCTTCGGTACAAAGAGAATTTCCTTTTCTGAAATGGCATGGCTCACACATGAAGAAAAAAAAGCTGTAGCCACAGATGTTTTAAAAGCTGTCAAAACAGCTATGCAAATACAACCATGTGCCTCCCCGAGGTCACTAATTATATAAAGCCTTTAGATGGTGGAACAGCAACATTCTCAAAGGTGACAACATGCAGGTCCGCTCGCAATTTTCCCTTGACCTTTCTCTTACATGTCACCAGCGTTTCTCATTTAAATGTCAACACCTCGATTTAGACAGGCTAATTCGCTGAAAAGTGTGAAAACGCATGCATTACAGCCTCAAAATTTCAATGGCTAGAGTGGAAGAAGCATTTTATACAGAATGTAAGGTCATTTATAGTAGAGAGCCACTGTTCTGAATCACTCATACAGAACATTAGCTTCATTTGCATGAGAACATGTGATTAGGGAAAATACATATTCTGCCCTTGGAGAAAATTGATAACAGATTCACATAAATGTCTGATGAGTAATGGCTGAATACCTGCAATACATTGTTCTGTCCAATAAAGTGCACAGCTTAAACTCATAAAGTCTTAGTACTTCATATTTATTGAAACTGAATTGTCTTCTGATGCAGAATATGCATCATATCAGCCTTTGAGGGTATACTTGTGGATATATTAATAAATGTTCTGTCAAAATACACAATATCAAATCTGTTTGTGTATATTGAGCTTCTGAAAGTGACAGATTGCATACAAAAAGAGGGGTATCAAACCAAACAGTATAGTGTTCTTGACAGGTACCCCATAAAAAAGGAATAGCCAAGGGGAATTGCTTTGCTTAGTGAACCATAAACCAGAGATGTTTATGATAGAGTGTGAGATGGTCTCAAGACAAAGTCTTCCTACATGAAATTGTAAAACATGTTTTTGAAGTTGTAAATAAGAGATTTTTGGAGTACATTTTAGAAGAACTATTTCAGCCTTCCAACTTCAAAATGTCACATTTAATTCAATGTTTTAGTTGTTCCTTATTAAATAATCCAGCAAAGTGAGTAAATGGAGACTGACGGCCTCTCGCAGGAATGATGCGTTAGAGCCAAACATTATTTTGAGGTTTGAGTCCACCATAACTGTAAACAAAATCACAGCCAACACAGTTTTGTTAATTATTAAATTAAAGGTGCAGTAGGTGTTCTGGGAAATGATCACGTTAGCCTTCTAGAATTGAAAGCATACAATCCCACCCTCCCTGCAAACGCCATCCAAAGCTATGCCTCCTCCAGAACACATGATCGCAAACAGCTGCTCTCAGCAAAGCATCACAAGAGACGGCGTTAACCTGCCTCATGTCTCAAAGCGTGTAACATTACAGTAATAATGAACGTAAACAACTTAGTACATTTAGAGCATTTAACTTAAGCTGGGGCCACACTAAAACATTTTAAATCTTTTCAAAATGTGAGAGACCACAAAAATGATGATAAGAAATTCCTCTAGCGTGCGAAGTGACCACACTGACAGAGTCCCGTCTGTGAACACGGGAAACCTCGCAAAATCTCTCACATCAAACGTGAATTTAAAGTAAACAAACATGGCGGACGTCCAGGAAGAAGAAATGGCACTTATAGTGTATAAACTGCTTTTTACAAAAAATGGGGGGGGGGGTGTTTAGATTAATTTGTGGAGACGTGTGAACATGGACTTTACATGTTACAGCATGGAAGTGAGTCTTCCATCAGCTCGCTTTCTGATTGGGTATTGTTTTGTTTCATGTAATAAATTCCAGAGCAGGAGCGGATTTGTCCTCGGGGTTCCCGCCACACAACAAGACTTCAGATCGTAAATATTCAACATTGGGGCCGCTCTGACGTTCTTCCGAGCACATTCAGTCACTCTTAACACACCTCACACCACAGGAAAATCTGATAAGATAATCTGTAGAACTATTAAGATAAGAGAGAAATTGGTCCAAAATCGCCCCCAAAATCTTGTAGAGTGAGGCCGGCATTAGTGATTGCTATCAGGAAATAAGAAGAATTTCAACCAGTACAACAAAAAACGTTTCTTTAGAGAATCACCTATCGCACCTTTGAGAAATTGTCTGTAACAGTAATGTCTGGAAGTTATGTCCAGTGAATAAACACAAAAAACTTGGTTTATCTTCATGTGCTCTTGTGACTTACATGCCTCTTGTGAATAATTGACTTTAAAATCTATGACAATGTGAATCAACTATTTGTTTTTGTCTTTAAACACTTGCTTAAAAGTAACAATTTGTCGTTTTTTCCTCTACTAAATCAACTTCACTTTATGGGAACATAAATAAGCTTGAGCACTTGTTGTTTTGATCATGTAAGCTGATAAGACCATTTAAAAGCAATTGCTAAACAACACAGGCCTTTGGGAATGAGAGAGGTCATATGGGCCATAAGTGTCACTCAATTATGCAAAAACCCCTTGAGCAAAACCAAACATCGCTGCTAATGGCGTAACAAATGAGTGTTTATTGTAGACATTTTAACAGCATAGATAAATCTAACTATATATTTTTCTTAATCAACATGCATCAGTATTTATATTCTACATCATTTACAATGATGACTGCAAATTGGATCAGACCACTAGATTTTCCATCTCATTTCCATCTAATTTCCATCTCAAAATCCTAACATGCACTTTATGTGGTAACATCTAAATTAACAGATTTATTGAAGTCAAAAAAATTATTTAATGTGACTGAATAATCCTGACTACATTAGGTTACACTAATGAATGTCATCTTTTAAAGACTCAACGAAATCAAAATTTGATTTAAATTTTTTTTTTAGTATTTTATGTAGTCCAGCCAAAAAACAAAAAAAAAGTCCCTATATGGATTTAATAAGAGTCTATGACAAGATCATTATTGCTGTGTTTTTGCATGTTTTTGCATGTTGAACAGTTCTTTTACCCTACTTGATGGAGTGTATAGCTTTTAATTTCTTGAATAGCCATGCAGGAAGACACATCATGGCCACATTCCAGGATGATAATGTGAAAGAAAGTTTGGGAGGGAGCATGAAGAATCATTTTCACACATGAATTGGCACCTCTGAGTCCAGACCTTAAATTCATTGGAAGTCTTTGGGATGTGCTGGAAGAGACTTTATACAATGCTCACCTCTTGCATTGTCAATAGAAGATCTTGACCAAAAATTGATGCACCTCTATAAATATTGTGATGTTATTTCTATCAAGAAGTGGATCAATTTTTGGTCAAGATCTTATGTTAACAATGCAAGAGTCAAGCACTCTGTAAAGTCTCCTCCAGCACATCCCAAAGACTTTCAATCCAACTGAATCCAATCGAGCAATACGAACAGAGACTAAATAATTTGGTGCAATCAAATCTTCTCAATAAGGACATGAGCAGTGATTCTCTATGTAATATTAGGTATTGTTTTCAATACCATTTTCTTATGATGTATTGAGATCATCACTCATGTGACAGATTTGACAGATGACTAATACATTTGGATTCTCTGGCCATTTCTGAGACATGACTCACCCCTAATATCATTCACCCACAATGCACAGCAGAGCTCCACCAGCTCTCCTCCATTAGATGATCTAACTCACTGGCTCTTCTTTGACCATGTCATAAAAAGCAAGAGCACATGAGGAATGCAGGGAGAAAGAGGCCAGTAATCTCTGAGCTGGAAGGTGGGATTCGTGCCTGAACAGGGCTGGCCTGTTTCCCCACTGCTGCGGGAAAAACGCCATGGCAACCCAGTGTTTCAGCACTCAGACTGGGTGGAGAGGGAGTTTATATAGCAGAAGAGAGCGAGAGAAGCAGCCAATGTCTGACAGATGTATGCTGGAGGTCAGCTGAACACCTGTCTCAGCTCTCTCACAACGCAGCCAAACTTCTCACTCATTACTCACCACATCAGTTACGTGTGTTTACAAAAAAAAGGTATATCAAGTGTTGTTTTAGTTCTCCACCGGTTATGGTCCCAATTATGTCATTGCGAACTTTAAACAGACAGATGATTTCATATGTAATACTGCACCATCATTTACAGTCGTTATTAAACAAATACAGCGATTAAACATCTAGCACTCGTATTTCACATGTATGCTTTTAATTATGGCAAATGACGGCCCACCTAACATGATCTACATTACGTCATTCACACGGAATGTCCAGGTTCCTGCCTGCGATTCTATGGAAACGAAAAGGGACAAGCTGCCACATATGACATGCCAGTGCAGTTCGATCATTAAAGTCTTTCCAGCAGGTTTTCAGAGTTTAGGTACTCCATGTGCTCTGGCAACACTCTCATGATGAAATATCACAGCTATTCTGCACAACCAAATCAACATCACACTTGTACTGCATTCAAATGACATTCAGATTCTATATTCAATTCGCTTTGGAGAAACCATAATGAGCATTTCTGCTAGAGAGGCAGAGAATCCACAGCTGAGATTGATAACGCATTATAATTGCGTTTCTTTATCTAAAGCAAAACTTTTAGGTTTTAAAGGAAAATTATGTTATTAATTATGCACCATTTTGTCATTCGAATGTCTTTCTGTTTTTTGGCAGAATCTTCAAGCTTCACATTAGCATAAAAGTATAAAAAGAGTGTAATAAAAGAAGCCCATACTGTGCGCTATATTCCGTATGCATTATAACTTTGAGGAAATGTGAGAAATAGAAATTAAAATTATACAATTAAATAAATTACATAAAATAAAATGACTTTTTTTCGCCTTTTGAATTTTCTGAGATTTTTTTTTTCTTATTTTTATATAAGTATAATTATATACTTATTATTAGCACAATAAATGCCCCTATTATGCTATTTTAAAGGTTTCTCATTTTGTTTTGGAGGTCTCCTACAATACAAGGTAAAAAAAACACAAATTTTCTCATAAAATACATTGCAGCATCATCTCTTTTCTCACAGTAAATTAAGGACTCAGTCTCTCTAAACTACTCCTTTCCAAGAGCCTGCTCTGCTCTGATTGGTCAATTGGCCCAGTCTGCTGTGATTGGTCTACCACTTACAGTGCGTGTCGGAAAAGAAACGACCATTACCATATCTGATTTTCAGCTCCAGAGGCTTCCTCAACACTTATGTATACAGTACCAGTAACAATGGCGTCTGTTTTTCCTCATCCTTTGGAAGTGCATCCAAAGCGGATTCACAGTGCAGAAAACGGCGTCTTCTCGACATGTCAACAACATGATATGTTGCTACAACATGCTGCCACAACTACAGTGTTTGAGGGCGGGTCAAAGTAGACGTTGTTCGCAAACATCCAATGAAGAACATAGGCTGGCATTATGCAAATTTGTTACAAATCTACGTAGATATCTAACGGAAGTGAGACTGGAATTGCTGACGACTCGTTTTGGCAGTTTAGAATCGATTCCTTCTTTTAGGAGACAATAACGTGCACTTTGATCTTTAAAACTTTGCAGAGCTTTCACATTCACAAACAGCTATTTTACACATTACATGAAGGGTAATATTTGAAAAAGCATAATATGTACTATATGAATCAATTTCTATTTCAGCTCTCAAAATCGTTGACATTTAGGCTTCAGGATGGGCTAATTCAGTGCCTAAATAAGATGGACCAATATCAGCTCTAAAGGCAAAGACTGAATAAAGTAACCTTCTTAACACAACCGTAACGGCCTTTAGATCATAATGTGAGCTAAGATCACAATACCCTTTCCTCTGATAAGCATTATCAATCTCAGCAGTGGATTCTCTGCCTCTCTAGCAGAAATGCTTATTATGGTCATTTGCAGTTCCGAAGAACAAAATGAGCATCTAGGGAGAAGGTGTGGTGGACGATAATGAAATCTGAGAGTCCTTTATCGCCTGTCCTTTAAGCTTATATTTGGGAATATGAGTATGCTAATGCTTTCATCATGCGGTTATGGAGATTAGCAATGAAAACAATATCTCATTTAATTGTGCTTGGCTGGATAAAATTGACCTTATCTCATGAGAGTTTCCCTCAGAATGGATTTTTAATGCATTCATTTACGCATGAAAATTGAAAGCATGTGCAGAGATTACATATAATGCTCAGTTCAGCAAGTGCTTTGAGGATTTGGTGGTCTTATGGTAATTGCACAAGCAGAGGTGGTCTAGTAGACCGGGTGGGCTGGAGCTCTAATATTTTATTCTTAAATTGTTGTTTAAATTAGTCCTTTAAAATTTTTTGGTACTGTCTTAATGTGACCACTTGATGTACGAATATAAGAGGTTAGAACGACCGCTCCTTTCTTTCTTTTGCTGTTTCCTTATGGTGTGGAGGTTGTGCAAAGCACATCTTGCTCCAGCCTCTCCCATGATGTCATGAGAGATGAGGTCATTGTTGTCATTATGTGTCCAGAAGGAGCAGGAATCCTGCCTGTCTCTCTGTATGAGCACAGGTGCAGGGGTCTGGCAGGAACTAGACTACTCTCGGTCCTGCAGAACAGCGGCTCATTGAAAACATGACTGTCCAGAGCAATACATGCATGCTCTGCTCACACCACAGAGCATGGAAAGAATATGCATATTATTGCACACAAGTATAAACACCTCAACCTTCTCTAAAATTAATGCAGTAGAAAAAAGACACAAAATAATTAATAATTACATATTTAGGTTCAATTCACTAGGTTCATAGCATGACGTAAGCTGATGTAAACTATCTGAAACTTAGTAACATTAGTAACATTGTGAGTGTGTATAAAATAAATGTATTTTATAATTAAAATACATTAAGTCATTAACATTAAGGATTCGTTTATTTATTTTATTATAATTTTTTTAATTATAATTATAGTCATATATATATATATTAAACTATAAAATATTAAATTATTAAAATATATTATACATTAAATACTGCATGCATTCGTTTATTTATTTTATTATATTTTTTATTTATATATATATATATATATATATATATATATATATAAGTATTTCTGCTAGAGAGGCAGAGAATCCACAGCTAAGATTGATAATGCATTATAATTATGCTACTTTATCTAAAGCAAAATGCATGCAGTATTTAATGTATAATATATTTTAATAATTTAATATTTTATAGTTTATTATATATATATATATATATATATATATATATATATATAAATAAAAAATATATTAAGTCATTATTATAAAGTATAAATTTATTTATTTTATTTTTTTAATTTAAATTTTAAATATATATATACTTTGAATCATGAACATATGATATTATTAATATTAAATATGATATTAAAACTTTTTTAAATAAATGAGTTAAACATTATTATGATGTAAATATTTTAATAAAAAGATTTTTTATTTTTATTTATTTTTAAATTTTATATTATTTTTTAAAATTATTTTTAAATGTAATTGCCTTTTGCCCATTGCGAAAACTCCCCACCGTGATGCCCAAATCTTTTGTTAAAATTGTTTACAAAGTAAAAGTTGTCAGCCAAGATGGGTTGTTTAGAGAACTAATAGCATGATGTGATGTATCGTTCAAGGGTGCAGCACATGTATGAGCAACAAGTTCATAAAAAAATGTTCCATTCTACACATGTTATTGTTAGATGGTGCTTGTATCTGAGATCCACTGATATGGGAATAATCTATGGCAAATTCCATGAAAGGTGAGTCATACTAATGCAATAATTTTTCATGTGATAATTATATCTTGCATGTTTCCTTCTGACTGAGGAGGAGAGATGGCTCCCATAACATTTCATTCAAGATTCAACTAACTTATCATTAAACTGGCAGTACGGGACACTTCATTTCCAGCCAGTCTCCCACGGCAAATCACGCATAGCTGCTGTCAAGATTCAAAGCACATGGTGGGAAGTTTGACTGAGCGCGGTATAGTCATACCATTCAGCTGAAACCTGAGACACACCGGAGGATACGTGCCTGAGTCACATCAACACCCAGCATCCATAAGTCTATAAAATCAGGTCAGAAGGGCACTGTTGTTGTGCAAGACAGCATTACCTCATTAACCGAGCATGTGAGTCGACGACAGATAATGTTTTTGTTTCACAAACTGACCTGTGGCGTGACGGAAAGAACATTTCAAATAATAAAGAGCGATACACATCAACATTAGGAAATACTGTCACTTAATCGTTTTATATGCTTCTTAGGTCTTTACAACAAAACCTGGTCTCACTCAGACAAAATGTTCAGCGTAATCACGCTGTCCGGAAATTTTCGTGACCTTTAAAACGCTAAGGTAACAGAATTTATCATGTAAATATTTCCTAGAAACCTTTTGTGATTACAACAACCAAGCAAAATTTGGCTAGAAAGTGGCTCTCATGAAAGTCTACAGCAGATACCAGACACTCTCCCAGAGGACGATGACAAAATATAAAAGCATTTTCCCACCAAAGAGCTGAGAAGAAGAAGCAGGTGCGTTTGACAAATAAATTGATTGGAAAGGAAAAACTTGACTTTCTCCCTCTAGGATCAGGTTTTATACTGTCCTAATGGTGTTTGCTAATGACTTGAGTCATTGTCAGATCATTAATCACTCCTCATCAAAGTGGAAGATTCTTTAGTAATAGGTCAAAGGTTAAGGAGAATGTTGCAAATATAGGGTGTGTTTGTAATGGAATACTAGCCTTCTATTTATTGAATAACACACAATGAACACAGTATTAGACTGCGATTTATGTGAATGAAACAGTAGGGTCTAATTTCATTCAAGATGTAACATACCGCATGCTACATTGTTATAACATTGTCATATTAATGCATTGAGTGCATCTAATTAACTTCTTGAAAATTGAAACAAAATTGAACTTTTAATCCAATTTTGTGTAATAAATTCAGCGTTGACAGAACTATAGAAACACTGAAGTACTCACTCTTTCTTCTCACATCACATCTAGTGAATGAGAATATGCATGCTCAGACGCTACTTAAAGGGATAGTTCACCTAAAAATGAAAATTCTGTCATCATTTACTCACCCTCATGTTGTTCTAAACCTATTAGACTTTCATTAATCTATGGAGCCCCTAAAGGGACATGGTGATGGAAAAAAATACGAGGTAGAAGGGGAAAAAAATAAATATTTCGATGCTTTTGCATTCTCTTGCAAAAGTTTTGCGCTTCCCCCGAGAAACTCAAAAGGTTTGGAACGAATGCAAATGTTCTCAGGGGAACGCGAGTATTTGCAAGAGAACGCAAAATTTAGGGGCCAAGTAAAAATCTTCGAAACACAAATAAAGATATTTTAATGAAACCTGAGAGGTTTCCGTCCCTCTGTTGAAAGTCTATTCCACCAAAACGTTGACAACTCAAACTGTTCGTAAAGACTGTGTAAAGAACACACTGCGGTCTAGATGTTTTTAACCTAAACTGGTAGTATAACTGCCCATCTTATAAAACGACCCCTTTAGTTACTGTTGCTATGTCATACAAGCCATGCGCTCTCACGCCACACATCATGTTCTCACACAGTGAAAAATATATCGCAGAGCAAAGAGGACGCTGACAACACGTCGACAGACAAGACAGAGCAGGTTACTTTTGATATGAAACAAAGTTTCAAATTTCAAATATTGTAATTTTTTAAAGAAGTTTAAATAATAAATAGCATATAGTGTCTCTTTAATGTGTCGTGACACATCGCTGTAGCTCCTTCAAGCGGCTCGTGAACCGATCATCTCTTCATATAGTTAATTTATAGCATCAAATAAACATGAATGAACATCAGAAGGAATGTTATTTCAAGCACGGAAAGACGTGAGTACACACAATTTTCACAAGTTCACCATCGCTAGTCTGCTAAGTCCCCTGACTGCTTTGTCAGACAAAATGGCGGATTCGCGGTGATTGATGATTGGTCTGATCGCCTGTCAATCAAACTGCAGACGAAGGGTCAATTATAATATTTTCTGCTCACAACCAACAATAACTCACCTGAAACAAGTTATAAAAACATTTAAAAGCATATTTGATGCTTTTTTCAGACATCAGTTGAGATAATGTAACTTGGATTTTTGTTTTGAAGGTTAATAAGCCCAAGAGAAACCAGCCCTCACCAAGACATGCCAACACAAAGTCTCCCAAGAGGGGAGATGACTGCACACGAATCACACAATAACATAAAAATCAATAAAAAACAATAGTCGTACAGGTTTGGAATGACATGAGGGTGAGTAAATAATGACAGAATTTTCATTTTTGGCTGAAGTATCCCTTTAACACTAAATGACAGCAACAGCTAATTATACACCTTTGGCTTTGGTCAGCAGTGTGTCATTCCCAGTTCTGCCTTTTGGACAAAGTGAGTTTGGTGCAGAATTTTCCTCATCACCTCATCTGGTCACAGCTCCAGATGATCCAGGGTGCCCATTGCTGCCTACTCAACCGACTTCAGGAGCGCAAAAGACGCTGTCCAGGAAAAACGCAGTCAGCAGGCGTGGGAACAATACAGTTACACGATGACTGGGTGATTAAAATAACATACAATGTGGACAAAAAGTGTGTGAGGAGTTTTCTGAAAAGAAAGCAGTTGCCGTGCACACAAAGACCACACATAGTACTGTCCACACCACAGCTATAACGATAACGATATAGTTGGGATCACTTTCAGAACTGTTGAACGATAAAACACTGACAGTCAATCAGAATCCATTCTAATTTAAGGGCTCGCACACTTAAAATGGCAGACGACATTGCGGAGAAGTTAATCGCTAGTTTCGACGACATTGTGTTGCTGCCTTTAGAGTTGCAGTGAAAAAGACTAGGCATTGTTTTTATTCCACTATATTGACTAACTGCTGTTTTTTTCGACAAGGGCATGGTGTTGACGCAAACGTAGTTAGCTTTATAGTTATCGTTCTTGGTGTGAATGGGCCTTTAAAGGGACAGTTAGGGGATCTGCTAAAGGATCTGCTAGGGATTAGGGGAGGTGAATGTAACATTAATAGGCTTATAAACAAATGGGGCTGCACAATTAATCGAAATAAAACTAAAATAGCAATAAGTCTTATCAAATCGAGATGATTAAATAGAGATAATCAAATAAAACGTTGCAATTTAATAAAGTATAGTCGATGTATTACCTATTGCAGCACGGTACTGTTCTTTTACTCGTTTTCAGAGCAGTTTGAACATTTGAAAGTTAAGAATTTAAGACATGAATATTTGTTTTGTAACTTATAGTGTTAGTTGGTTGCTGTAAAGATTGAACTGAAGTATCAACACCCTTAAAACTAACTATTTCCAGTAGCAGTGGAGTCAAAATAATCAATATATTTTTGGCCAAGTACATATAAACTCTAAAAAAAAACATTTTTATGTTATATTTTATCTATTTACATTTTATGAGTTGTTAAATTATTGAAATATTAACTTAAAGTAAAAATTTTACATATAAGAGCTTAAACTAACAAAAACTTTAGGTAGTTCAACCCCCAAAAAATTTTAATGTCTGTCATCATTTACACACACTTGCATTGTTCAAAACCTTTACGCCTTACTTTCTTCTTTGAATTATTTAACAACTTTCAATAGTAAATGACATTTAGATGTTTAAAAAAAATCTTTTTTTGTGTGTCCATATAATGACAATCAGTGGTGTCCAATACGGTTTGTATCCCAACATTCTTGAAATTTTTTTTATAAATTTTTAAAAAAAATGTAAATCTCCTTTAAGTGTTTTAAAGCTCCAATAATTACCACGACAATAATACAAAAACAGTGTATTGTAAATATGCAGGTGAGCTGGGTAGTGTAATACAAGACTAAAAGGAACAGCAAAAGGAAAGAAATTTCACAAGAAATACGTAATTACTTCTTTTCTTGTCCTCTTAGGACATCACAAATCCCCCTGTCTTTAAACTGATGAGTGAATTGATGCACTGAAACCTGGCTGTGAGGGATCTTGTCTTTCATTGCCTCACTGCACAGCAATTTCACGTGCTGGAGCGCTGCATCTGTGTATGTGTGTGTGTGCGTGTGTGTGTGTGTGCGTGTGAGTGTGCGCTCCACTTCTCGCTCTTCAGTAAAACAGAGAAACAACATTGCCATGGCGCTCTCAAGCATCTAAAGACCAGCACATCCATGCAAAAGTGAAGCAAAAGCACCAAACTTCCCCTACACATGTGCCAGACCAGATGAACGATGGATCGCTAATCACTGAAACATCTGACAGCCTTTATTTCCTTCCCGAAAAAAGCATGATGTCATTGAGAATGTTGTATCATACTGTAGCGTTAGAACTTTCTTCCGTGGACCGTTATTAAGTGTTCTCATGTTCCTTGTAATAGCAAAGTGCCATAACACTACATTCAGCGAAATCTGACGTCTATTATTCAGTGTGACTGTATGAAACTATTACAGTAAAATTACAGGAAATGATTATAAATACAGTTTTGTTGTAGCAACTGAACTTTTGAGAATCTCCCCATTTTCCTGAATAACTGGAAAACTATTAAATATGCCTCGGCTTACTTAAGGGGGCTTTTAACTGAGAAGTACTAATGGAAGAAGTGCACTTGTTTTTAATCAGACGGCAAACCCAATCCTGTTTCACGCTCTAGTGAGGAAGGAAAGAAACAAGGCTTGGTGGGGTTTTTTTGTGGCTACAAAAGTTTTATTGCGGAATTAAGATGTTCTAGGACACTATTTCTAATTCCTAGAGCTGTTAGGAAATAAACTAGCTGCAAATGATTTATTTACGGCAAACAATGCACACATGCATTTTCTAAAAAAAAAAAAAAACATTTTTTATTTAAAGTACAGACTGCTCTTGGATTGGGTTTTTTGTTTGTGTGTGCATGAGCAACAAAGAGAAAGAATGATTGAACCAAACAGCAGCTGCAGCTGAAAGTGTGCTATTAATTGGGAATTTAATAAACACATTCCATCAGATTCCTGAGAAACTTTCCTCTCTAACAGATGGTATTGTCAATTGCTTTTTTCCGCAGCTGATCAGCTGTCTTCCGGAAAGGAGAGTCATCTCCTGAATTGTACACAGACGAGATACTTTCTTTCAAAGCAGACTGTTGTCTATAAGCATGCTTATGTTGTCATGCCAACACAGTCACATGACGTATGTATTTTATGATTTTGTGAACTGCTTGTGATTTTGTATGAATTTGTACAGTGTCATTCATACTTTATGATCTGCTCACCGAGGGCACGTTTACCGATTAATCATATGTTTTCGAATGAGTCAAAATAAAGTTAGTAAAAATGTTGGACTGTAAATTGAGTCGGATAGGCAAAAAAAATATTTTTGTTGTATGAACAAGATCTGTCATTTTTTTTTTTTTGTTGGCAGAGGGAACGAACAAATGTCAATATTTAATCTGAAATATCATTACTATTAAATTCTTGTTAGAAATATAAAGAATTGTTCTATAAAGCAATATCAGTCATGCTGATTCTCGGAAACAGCTTAAATGTGCAAAACCCTCAAATCTATCATAATTAGATGTTTCTTTCTACACTAGTTTTGCCATGGGACGCACATTATTCCATGGTCATTAAGCCGTAACCCAGATTTTTAACCAAGCAAATTTATTTTAATAACAAAAGTTAAACAATTTATATCCTACGACCCCCATTCATAGTAGTATTCCATAGTACAATAAAGTTAGTTGGCATGAGCCACCAGAGTCACTTTATATGTATGGTAAAGACGCTACTAACCTGAAAAGTTCATAAAACGTATGGACACTGATTAAACGAATTTCATACCTGCATGCAACTCCTTCCCAGCTAACACAAGATGTACCAGTAACGTAATTTCATGACTTACGACTTTGTTTGCTTGTAATTTTATACAGTTCGCGCCTCCGTATTTGACCGCGTAATTGACCCTTCGCAAAGACCCGCCCCCTTTAGTTACTGTTGCTATGTCCGACAACCCATGCGCTCTCACGCCACACATCATGTTCTCACGAAGTGAAAAATACATCCTGGAGCAAAGAGCACACTGACAACGTATGAAACAGTTTCATATTTAAAATATTGTAATTTTTTAAAGAAGTTTAAACAATAAATAGCGTATAGTGTCTCTTGAATGTGTCGTGACAGATCGCTGTAGCTCCTTCAAGCGGCTCGTGATCCGATCATCTCTTCATACTAGTTCATTTATAGCATCAAATAAACATGAATGAACATCAGAAGGAATGTTGTTTCAAGCGCTGAAAGACTCACACAATTTTTCAAGTTCAAGTTCACCAACGTTAATCTACTAACTCCCCTGACTGCTTTGTCAGACAAAATGGCAGATTCAGGGTTATGATTGGTCAGATCGCCTGTCAATCAAACTGTTCAGAGTGCGCGCTACAAGTATAATGTCTGACAGGACAGGATAGGAAATTTCGGGGGGGGGTTTTTGAGGTGAGAGACTATTTCATAAAAATATTGTTAGAATAATGACACTGCCTGACAACATCTCATCTGACAGCAGATACTGAATCAGAACACGTGTTTTCCTCGGGTTCACTTAAATGAAAATTCTGAAATCGTTTACTCAAACCCGTAAGACTTTCGCTCATCTTCGAAATACAAGTGAAAATCATGAAATCTGACATTTCTGTACTTCCATTGACAGCTATGCAACTACCACTTCGACGCTTCGGAAAGTTCATAAAGAGATCGCAAAACTAATCCATATGAATTGAGAGGTTTCGCCTAAATGTTCTGAAGAGACAATATCATTTTATAAACAGACTGAATAGACTTTTATACATACAGAAGAGTCAACAGCATATCACCCATGTCTTTCAAAATAAAAGTCTCGAAAAAGTCTTGCGACCCACCAGTTGAGAAGCACTTCTTTAGATGATATTCAGCTTTTAGACTGACATCAAAGTTGGCTTGAATTAGTTTCGTTTAGCATGTCAATGTGACCTTGTTTTTGAAAGTGACTCAAACATGAGAGCATATGTATTGGGCTTGGGTAATAAATAAGTCACCACAACATATAACTTTCAAAATGTGGCAATAAATCATCCGCAATTTCTTCTTCAAACTGAGGCATTATTGTCTGAGTTTCCACTGATAACATCTGTACGGTTTAATGTAACGGAAAAAGGTTCTTTTGTTATTACACAAAGACCACCAAAGGATCCGCTGGAATTCAAAGCAGGAAGAGCAGCACAGAACACAGTGTCTGTATCCTGGAACGGCCCCTCAGCAGATAATGGCTAATTCTGCTCTCAATCTGCTTGTAAATGCTGCTATGTAAATGTCCCCTGAAACATGGAAGGTCAAAACAGGTTCAGGCTTTGATCACGCGCCAATGTAAAGCACAGTACAGACAGCAGCCGTCCGAAAAAATCTATCCGAGCATGATTACAGCCCCTTTAAACTGTGTTAAACGGAGACATGTTGACCTGAAGAGCGCAGTCATTTAGGGACACGCTGTCCAAGATATGTCATGAGGTACTTGAGAGCCTCCCTACTCTCATAACACTCCTCTACTATTAGACGCCTTCATATTTCTTAGCCAGCGTGAGATCAGTGTGGTTCTGGTTAAAAATGAATGCATCATCATGAAAGCTGAGCTTTCATTTAGGTGTGCAGATGTGGGCTGAGATGTAGAAGAAAGAAAGGGCATATTGACCTGGGGACAGCAAAAAGGAGAAAAACAACAAAGATTTATATTAACTGCAAGAATAGCAGAGATTATGATCTAATGGGGCTTCTCTGTATTCCCAAAAGCAGACTTCAAGCAAGCACATACAAGTCTGTGTTTGGGGGACTGTTGTGAGGATCTGGACACGTTGTGCGTTTCCTGCACAGCACCACTCAAAACAAGTCATTCATCTAAAAGTAACGCAATCAGTTGGGATTCAAAGCTACTCTAAATGTTGTTTACATCATGTGGGAGAGTGGGAGAGTTAACTGATGCTAATTAAATGAAGCAATGGAACCTTGTGCACATAACTACAGCTGAATGTTGCGAGATAAAGAGAGATTCTGAAGGAGCGGGTCAGGTCAGTGAAAATACAGCTGGTGACAATATGAAATATACAAGAAGGGACCACAACAAGTATTTGGAAACTTTAGCCACACTTAAAAAGTGTCACAAAATATAGCACAAACACTTTTTAAGGAAAACATTTTACTATTTTCTTATGTTTTATATGACACAAACACACACACACAACCACCCGTCTAAAAGTCTGGGGTAGGTTCTTTTTTTTTTTTTTTTTTAAAGAAAATAACACTTTTATTCACCAAGGATGCATTAAATTGATAAAAGAGACAGAAAAGGCATTTATCAAAAAATAAATGCAATTATTTTGAACTTTCGATTCACCAAAACAATCCTGACAGTTTCCAATAATAAGAAGCACAACTGTGACACAACATTGATAAGAAATTTTGGTAACACTTTACTTTAGGGTTCTTTAACTAGTTGCTTATTAGCATGCCTATTACTAGAATACCGGCTATTTATTAGTACTATTAAGCACATATTAATGCCTTATTCTGTATGACCTTATTCTTAATCCTACCCAATACCTAAACTTAACAACTACCTTACTAACTATTAATAAACAATAAATTATGCATTTATTAAGGGAAAAGTGATAGTTAATAGTTTATATGTGTTCCCTATACTAAAGTGTTACTGAATTTTTTTTAGGCTGCAAATCAGCATATTAGAATGATTTCTGAAGCATCATGTGACTCTGAAGACTGGAGTAATGATGCTGAAAATTCAACTTTACCATCACAAGAATAAATTATATTTTAATATACATTAAAATAATAAAAGTTATTTTTAATTGTATTAATGTTTCAAAGTATTACTGTTTTGATTAATTTTTAAACAAATAAATGCAATCTTTGTGAGAATAAGAGACTTTTTTTTTCAAAAAACAGTTTCAAAAATAATGAAATTTGTGAATGGTAGTGCATATATTATTAGTATTTAGACACTGGATGTTAAACATTGATAAAAACATTGACGTCAATGTAAAAGTAAAAGCAGAAATGCTCAAAAAAGTGAATAATAGTTTTTTGGGGTCTCTTTAACCTCGGCGAACAACTAAACTTTTTAGTCTTTGCTTATACTACCACCTTGTGGTTGAAAACCAAACATTCCTAAAAATCCCAACAGCTCCAGGGCTCCTTCTTTTGGCAGAACAAGAACACTATATATTATAAACTCTGTGAATGCAAGTAAACACTAATTACATGCTGAATAAACAATTGCAAGTTAAAAGATCCATTGCGTTGTGTTTTCACACTGCTGACTATAGATTATATAAACATGTCAGAAAGCGTGAAGAGCGAATGCTGAATATAACAACTGGATGATCACCAGGAGGCACTGTGAGAGAGAGCTACATCACAAAAACTCTTCCCTAATACAAGACAGGTACAATATACTGTCCTGTATAATTACGAGTATATAAATACTCGATTTAAAAGGACATGACAGATCCATTGATGTGTCAAATAATGTCTAGTTGGCCATGACTAAAGCCGCAGGATAACACGAACCAGAGACCAAATGAAACTTTCATTGGCTCAACACAAGTTTCTTAATTGAACACATGCATGCTTGTATTTTGTTGCATAAGATGGGGAAGAAAAAAAAGAAATATAAAAAAATATGCATCTCATTTTTGCCTAAACTAAAGCATGTCAAAAGCAGGTCCTAGAGAATAAACATTCAGTAAATGATTGCGTAACTTCAGTGAAGCCATGTGTTTTCCACATAGATGTGGATGGGTTTGAAGTTCATTCTAATCTTCAATTATTCAACAAGCTTACAAAGAGAAAAAAAACTGAGGCCTTGTGAAATCAGTTATCACTGAATAAATATGTATAGGGCCAAAATATTCAACATGGCCAAAGATACAAAAAGTCAGGATTAATTTATCAGTGTCCTTTCAGTGTCCTGCAGTAGAGCTGATGATTTATTGGTTTAAATTACTGAAGCGCTCACGTGTCACATGGATGAAGTGAATGCTACCGCTAGCCAGCTTAAGCAGGATGTAACTTAATATGTAGTCAAACTAAAATATTTTGAAATGACTCAAAAAATCTAAATAGTGAGCCAGAAATAATCAAAGACACAACCATCAGGTTTTTCTTCATCTTTACCTGCTGCTCTAAGGTGTTGACATTCTCATTCTCATTCTCTGAAACGGTTCAAGCCTTAAGGTCTGGGTCTTAAAAGGACCGCACATTTAAAAATCTTTTGCTCAACCTTATGTCGTGCCAAAACCATACGACTTTCTTCTATGGAAAACAAAAGGAGATATTTAGCAGACTGTCCAAGCTGCTCTTTTCCAAACAATGAAAGTGGATGACGCCCAATAGCTGTCAAGCTCCAAAATGGACAAAAGGCACCATAAAAAGTAGTCCAAGCAACTTCTGCACTATGAGGTCATATGATAGTTTTGCAAAGTTAAAGGGATAGTTTGCCCAAAAATGAAAAGTCTGTAATGATTTCCTCTGCACGAAAAAAACATTCTACAGGGGTAGTCGTGGCCTAGTGGTGAGGGAGTCGGGCTTATAATCTGAAGGTTGCAGGTTCGATTCCCACGCTGGCAGGAATTGAAAGTGGGGATTGTGAATAAACAGCACTCTCTCCACCTTCGATACCATGACTAAAGTGCCCTTGAGCAAGACACCTAACCCCTAATTGCTCCCCTTGTAAGTCACTTTGGATAAAAGCGTCTGCTAAATGATGAAAAATGAAATGAAAACGAAACAAGATACACCACCATCGTTTAAAGACTTTATTTGTTGCAAAACAATTCTATTTCAGATAGAACATTTATTTTAAATTGTGATATTTCTCAATATTGCTGTTTTTAGCTTATTTTTGATCAAGTAAATAGTGAGTATAAGAGACTTATTTCAAAAAATATTTAAAAAAAATATTACAGCCTTGAACTTTTCAACATTTCAAAAAGTGTTTTAATTAAAGGTGGGGTAAGCGATATTTAAAAAATGCTGTTGGACATTGTTTATATTTGAAATATACCCAAACAAACACCCCTGTCTTCATTTCTCCGCCTCCAAAACCCACCCTCCAATCCTAACCACCCTGCTCGAACCCCGCTCGCCGAGGACACTAGCAATGATGCCAAACACTGCATTCTCTTGCGGTCGCACATCTCTTATTAGCTGGCCTCTGTTACACATGTTTACGAGAGTGGATGGCTGTGTATCACAGCTGACGCACAACAAAATAAAGTGCAGATGATGAATGAACGACAAGGAAACACAAAAATGAACATGGAGTACACAAGAGTAAATTCAAACAAGAGTTTGTTGTTAGTCGCAAGCAGCTCCAGACAATTAATGACACTCAAGCCCAGCGTTACTCACATGTGAAGCGGAATGAAAGCAGCCTCCGCATCTGTTTTCAGGCCTTCCCAGCACTCTCCAGCACTTTTCTAATATTAAAGCGGGGCATAAAGATCTTGCCCAGTCATAACCCTTCATTCTACTAATATTCCTCTGAGCTTTTCTCTTTTGTATTGTGTCTAATCTCTCTTTCTGCATTCTTTCTTCAAATCTCCCTCTTGCTCGTTCTCTCTCCTCGACCGTCATATGCAACCCTAATACTGATTGGCTACATGTTGTTTGCTGGTTTGTCGGTCTGGCTAACTTCCAAACAGCCTTTTTCACATATTGCTTTCCCCACCTTTAAGTCAAAGTTAATGGGATCCAAAACAACAATTTTTTTATATGAAAAACAAAAAATGTTTTTCAAAATATTCTTTATCCCTTTAAAGGGGCTATATGTGAAATTCAGAAACTCTTGCACGATCCCGGTGGCTGTTAAATGAATTGCAGCAAACAAATTATTGCTCTTTTGGCATTATCCTGGACACAAGCATTGATTTCATGTGTCATAGAATGGAAGAGAATCTCTCTGGAGCACGCATAAACATCATATCCTGTTGATTTTCCCGGCAAAAACATCCTTCATATAAAAATCAGTCTACAAGCTTTCATAGACAATCTAGGAAGTCGGAAGGTCTTGTGGCTTCTTTTTTTCCATTTCATTACAGGCTGTTCACACACTGGCAATAAAAAAAAAGAAAAGAAAACCTATTTACATGAAAATTCTTACATATAGCCCCTTTAATCCCTCAAAAAATGTTTGGCAGTTTTGGTTAACATTGACTTTCATTGTATGGAAAAGAACAGCTTATTTAGCGACAATTGTGATAGTTTGTGTTTTACACCTTGCTGGGTTTGAACCAGCACAAACCTTTAACCACTGGGCCATATTACTCCACTAGAAATTCCTAAGAAACTATTGCAAAACATTAAAAATGAATCATCTGCATCTGTTTTATTTGGTAAATGTGCTGTGGACATTGGTTATTGACAGGGTCCTTAAGGCCTGTTTCTTTCACTGAGCTAGACGTCATTGATGACTAAGTCTGTAGGTAGTTGTGAGCAGTTCCAGATCTGCAGCACCTGAGGAAACATTCCTGTGCTCTGTGGTCTAACATCACAGTATTACTATTCTGTTGAGTATTTCCCAATATTTGTAGGAACTGCTTGTGGGGATGTACTGACATATAAACACATTTCACACACTGCACAGGTCAAAGAACATGGTTTAATGTTTTTGTAAGCAAAGCAATTAAGACACTAATTAATCTGTTTCTATTTACATGTCACATGTGTTTACTTTAAATAGACACATTCAAACTAATATAAAAATAAGGCATTGACCTGTGGGGTTGCTCATTCAATTTGCTCGTATTTAAGCTGTCTTAAGGTTTTTTATTATATTTTATTTTTTATTTTCCATGAGCACAACATCACTAGCTTCTGAATAAAACACAGAAGGATTTAAAGATCATTAATCTTTTAAAAATTCCACTTTGTCTGAGATCAGGTTTTATTTCTGTTATTTCCAGCTAAATTATTTTCAGTTTAGTGCCAATGTCCTTTAAAGAGCACTTGACCTGTTTGTATGCCAGCTTGCTTTTACGTGAGCCAGTGGCACTCAGCGTTATTAGACAGTTAACAACATTTTGGATACTCATGCAAGTATAAGAAAGAGCTACTTAATGTATAATGATATTTGGTGCTTGTACACCAAATGATGTCATACATGTTGACAGCTTTTCCTTTTGATATCATGCAATAAAGTAGGAGTCTGCATTCAAAAAAAGATGTAATATATGATACAATAGACAGAATGATAGACAAATAGGACAACAGACAGATAGATAGGATGGCAGAAAGACAGCTAGATGAATATATGTTTAGATAGATAGATAGATAGATAGATAGATAGATAGATAGATAGATAGATAGATAGATAGATAGATAGATAGATAGATAGATAGATAGATAGATAGATAGATAGATAGATAGATAGATAGATAGATAGATAGATAGATAGATAGATAGATAGATAGATAGATATTTGGGTAGATAGACAGATAGATAGATAGACAGCTAGATAGATATATTTGTTTCGATAGATATCTAGATCGATAGATATTTGGATAGATAGACAAATAGACAGCTAGATAGATAGATAAACGGCTAGATAGATATATTTGTTTCGATAGATAGATTTCTAGATCGATAGATATTTGGGTAGATAGACAGATAGATAGCTAGATAGATAGATAGACAGCTAGCTAGCTAGCTAGCTAGATAGATAGACAGATAGATAGATAGATAGATAGATAGATAGACAGCTAGATAGATATATTTGTTTCGATAGATAGATATCTAGATCGATAGATAGATAGACAGATAGATTTGTTTCGATAGATATCTAGATAGAGATAGATAGATAGAACAATAGATAGAATGATAGATAGAACGATAGATAGATAGAACGATAGATCGATCAATAGATAGATTTGTTTCAATAAATAGATATATAGACGCCTAGAAAGATAGACAGACAGATAGATAGTTGGATAGATATATTTGTTTCGATAGATATCTAGATCAATAGATATTTGTTTCGATAGATATCTAGATAGAGATAGATAGATAGAACGATAGATAGATAGAACGATAGATAGATAGAACGATCGATCAATCGATTTGTTTCAATAAATAGATATCTAAATAGATATATAGACGCCTAGAAAGATAGACAGACAGTTAGATAGATAGCTAGATAGATATATTTGTTTCGATAGATAGATATCTAGATCGATAGATATTTGGGTAGATAGACAGACAGCTAGATAGATATAATTATTTCAATAGATAGAACGATAGATGGAACGATAGAACGATAGATGGAACAATAGGTAGAACAATAGAACGATAGATAGAATGATAGATAGAAAGATAGATATAGAACGATAGATAGAACGATAGAACGATAGAACGATAGATAGATAGATAGATAGATAGATAGATAGATAGATAGATAGATAGATAATATGGTTGTATTTTTGCTGTGGAAGAAATCAGTGATCTCTAAGGTAAAGGGGTCATGACTATACACTCTGAAGACTTGCCAACTTGCCAGACTCATTTTGTCGACCCCAGAATTAGTCCCAGATACTAGATCTGATTTCAATAATCCAATGTCTCTTTGTTAATCCATTTCTGTTGATTTTGGAGATGGACCTATTTTTCCAAGGGCAAAAACTTTGAACAAAGGTTTAGAGATGTTTTCCACCAAATTCTAGGAAATCTGGATGTTTAGCTCCAAGATGTCTGTGCTTGTAATCTCATATCATGGAACAGCAGTGCAGTATTATTAAGCATGAAGAGGATTTACTGTAGCAAGTGATGTGTTTTGGGAACGCTTCCCCTTGTTCTTTTTGACTGACCACGTGTATTAGCATGATGACACAATGTGACAATTCAATAAAGGAAAAAAAATATATTAAGTGGATGGAATAAAAACACTGAGAGGCACATTAAAGTAACAGTGTGTCAATAAAGAAATAGTAGGATTACGGTATTAAGACCAGTAGGGTTTCCTTGTTGTTCACTTAAGTGCTATAAAACTCTTAATTCAAAATTCTGTCAATAGAATTACTTAATTTTTGTTTTTATTACATCATTTTAGTTGAGAAGTGCTGTTTTAAATCATAGTTCACCCAACTTCAGCTATTCACAAGACAACATGTACATTTTTATCATGTGAGGCGCATGAATTATTGACAACCATGGATCATCTTGTCAGAATATTTGATAAAACAAGTTATTAGTTTTAGATTACATTGTGGTTGATGTCATTTAATCATTCTTTTAACACTATTTTCCATTCTAGGTTCCATTCTATCTCAACAAATCGTGACCTGTGACAAAAAACAGCAGAAAGTTTGTTCACCCCCTTTTTTTTTTTTTTTTTTTGGTAGATTTGTTTGCATCATGTTTTTTGGTACCAGCTGTTTTCCTGTTTTATATGTTAATTGAATTGAATCACAATTAACAAGTGTAACATGCTAACCGAAATTGAAAGCACTTTGTAAATAAATAAATAATAATTTCCCTGTCAAATTAATCAATGACAATATCAACTGCTTTATACTCTTTTTTCAATATACATCAAAACAACATAAGGCCTACAATATATACGCACCAGATCACTTACAAAATTACAAATAGTGCAACATTCAGCGCATTAAGCACGAGTACAGTGTAACAAAGACATCAAGCCACTGTAATGCATACTTCAGCAACAGGGCTTGCAGTGCAAAACCTGAATCTATATCTGCATGCATTGACACAAGGCTCACACGATCACATACGGAAAAGACAGGATCATTTTACGTAACTACTGGGTAGTTTGTGCAAGAAGAATGGTGATTAGATGACACAAAAATGCTAATAAAACATGAAAACTGACAGTAATACTTTTAAGATTTGGGAGTTAATTGCACACTATCTTGACAAATGAACAAGGCTTTTTTCAGACTTTTAGGATTCACATGTGTATCCACTTGATACTTTTTAAATGAATTGAATTATTTATACACATTAAGGCAATCAAGACATCATCTTTGTGCTAAAATAATAAGAAAACATATAAACCATGTAATTCTCTTATTTGTTGTCAAACTTAATTCACCTCTTTATAATTTACATCTAAAGAAATTAACATTTAAATAAATTAAACATTTAAAGGGAATAAGGGAGAGTTTACCCAAAAATGAATATAGGTCATCATTTACCCTCATGTTGTTCCAAACCTGTATGACTTTTTATTTTTCCCTGTGGAAAACAAAGGAATTTTGAAAAAATTGGTAAACAAATAGTTTTGGTGCTCATTGCCTTCCATTATGTGGATAAAAAATCCTCAAACATTTATCAAAACTTTTATATGTTCCACAGAAGAAAATAGCAATACAGGTTTGGAATGATGAGGGTGAGTAAATAATGATGGAATTTTCAAGTTTTGGCTGAACTAACACTTTAACAACTTGCATACTTCAAAAAGACAGTAAATAAATAATATTAAGACAAATTTTCTGAAAACTGGCCATTTTGTTGAATCAACATGATCTTTTCTTTAGAGGCTTTATGTCAGCATCTATCCACTTAATTAGAAGTTGTCAAGAGAGACATTACGTTTAAAGGCTCTGTAAGTTGGCTGAAAGCACATAAAGCACGTACAACTTCACCGTGACACCAAAACAGATGTGACGAAATTTCATACTTAAAGAGGAATGAATCTCAAGGAAAAATAGGCTTTGCTCATATGGAGATAAACTGGGACAGCATCTGAAGAATAACTGGGAGTAAATGTGTGTAAACTCAAGGTATAACAAGACTGAAAGAACACAAACACAATATGGCGGTGCAGAAATGATCTGTGCAGTCCATCTGCAAGAGCTTTGCCCAAAGCTGAAGTGAGAACAAGGTGGATAAAAGTTGGAGAATTTGCGACTAATTCAGATCCGGTATGTCGGGCTTTTGAGATTGGACTTGTGGTTTGATAAAACACAAAACAGGTGTCCATTAATCAAAGCTTGCCTGGACGTGCGTAGTGTGTCCCAGAAAAAGAGAGACCAAATTGGTGCCAGACACAGGCTATAGTGAATAAAATCCACTTTCTTATTTGCATGTTTCTGCGTGTATTTCCATCTAACACAGCAAATGACCATGTGTTTGTATGCGATACGTATGTATGTATGTATGCAAGTGTTTTTTTGTTTCCATTCCCCCCAGCACACCTATGGTGGGAGCTTCTCAGCATTTTTGGACAGGCTGTGCAGAAGTGTTTTCTGAAAGTCCTCATCAGAAACCTCAGGGACAAGAAACTCGATTAGCAGATCCCAGATGCAGTACACAAGATGCCTGCAAAAAAACAGTCACATGAGATCACAAGCACAGCTACATTCTGCACACAAGAACCTAGACAGGATGCCACGCAGACACTGGATTCGGACATGCTTTGCTGCTTTCCTCTCTCTTTATACTGTCTGCTAAGGACACAGCTCATAAAGCAAAGGATACCGAGTCAATGTATTACTGATTGTAACAGCATCTGCTTCATCAGGACGTCTACACCAGACTACAGTATGTTCTAGTAAATCAAAGAGCAGCTCTCAAAACCCAAGCTGGTGAGAATAAATCATGTTTCCCCACTGTGGTAACAGTCTACAAAGATGTCACGAGGTGTCCTGCTAACACAGCACAGCAATGTATCTATTGAAAGCACATTTTTGAATTCTTTTATCGGTATTGCTTACTTACTGTGCCATAACAAGAATGATGTAAGTAAATTACAACTTGACCACTTTAATCATTAAAGCCACATGCTCACTAGGCCATATCAGCTTGCCTCGTGAAATATTTATGCGCTTTTTAGAGCTACAAACAGTATAAAATGTTGAACAGTCATGACAAGATTCTACAATATATATTCATCTACGTTGTGACATTTCTATGGAATTTGGAATTTCCAATCAATGTTATTAATCGCATAAATATGCATATAGGAACGTGTTGCATAAGTGGCTGCAGTGCTGATTTTTATCGTCATCTGTGCTTAGTGCTTTATAAACACACCTGTTTATGGTGGGGTTCTGAAAAGAATCCACGACCGTCTGCCAAGATATCTTGTACTTCTCAGAGCCTAGCATATCAGAGATCAGATCTGTAAAAACACAGAAACACACAATAAACTCAGTCAAGGAACATAGAGATGAAGATCTGTTGGACTACACTACACTATTGATGAAGAACAATCATTTTCTGTTGGGGTGGTTTCCTCAGACCTTCCCTTACTTACGTTTCGATTCGGCTTCTGAGCTATCTTCTGTGTTGTGTTACTGAACAGCTTTTGTCTGAACCACAAAATTATTTCTAAACCTTATTTTCAAACCTAAAAATTTTCCTGTTCCATCCAAAACACATTATTAAACGCTAAAGATGTAATACAGTACATTAATGCACCCAGTTTTTTTTTAATTAAATACCAATAGAGATATTTTCATACCTATGCGGTGCTCGACATCACACGTTTCACTCTATGCAGAGTTGTAGACAGTCAGCGAGCACCACAAACAAATAGCAGCCGCCTTTTATAGTTCCTCCTGAACCAAAACAACGTGCTTATGCTGCGTTCACACCATGTCATAACCATAATTACAAGATGGTAACCTGTGATGTTCTACCTGGAGCCGTTGAAGTCCTCAGAATCAGATTTATGCGTTTCTGTCAACACTATCAATGCTGAAATGAATCTGCAGCAGTCAGGTGGTACAAGTAAGAGCTCTGTAAGTTGTTTATGTTCATTATTATTATAATGTTACGTGCTTTGTGACATGAGGTAATCAAACGCCATCTCTTGTCTCGTGAGGCTTTGCAGACTTTGCTCTGGCTGTGTGCGTTCATGTGTTTTGGAGGAGGTGTGGCTTTGGAAAGCGCTCTGAAGGGAGGGTAGGATCTTATGCTTTCAAAATTAGCTTGCTATTGCTAGCCTCTCCGAAATTGCCTACCCTAGAAATCCTTCTAATATGCTGATTTGCAGCTTATGAAAACAGTTGTGCTGATCAAAATTTTTGTGGAAACCATTTTTCAGAATTCTTTGATAAATCTAATTTTTAAAAAAGCATTTATTTCAAACAGAAATATTTTGTAGCATTGTAAATGTCACGTTTGAACCAATTAATTAATTTCTGCAGATTAAAAGTATTGATTTTTTTTTTTTAAATATATATATATATATATATATATATATATATATATATATATATATATATATATATTCATACTGACCCCAAATGGTAGTGTATGTGTTAATATTATGTGGCGTCTCACCTGGCAGTAGTTTCATAAGGCACTGCAGAGCCTGCTTTCTGCTCTCCTCTTTCTGCTGCTGGCTGCGTTGGGGTCGGGGTTGAGCCGGCAGACTTCCTCCAGGCCAGATGGCCTCCTGCAGCACCCGCAGATAAACCACCCAATACTGCGTACAGGTCAGGTTAACCACACCCACTTCTAGCCACCTACAGGCCAATCACAACAACACATTCAATTACTGCCATTGTTGCTTTGTTTGTACATGCCTATAGAAAAGTCACTGTTGTGTAAATCAATGGCCAAAATGCATAAAAAGTTTTCCGTTTTTAGTTGAAAACGATGTTGTGTAAATGCCCCTTTGTAAATTAATGATGCATACAAACAGCAGAAAACACACTACAAATCATGTGTGATCAAAATACACTCAAAAATGGAAAGAAGTCAAAAAGAACATCATGTGTTTGGACTCCATCTTTCACAAACATCCTTCAGCAAGTCGCAGTTCACATCTGCCACTGCAATGTTCTTTGTCTATTCCAATTAAAATCTGTGACGGGCCACATATGGATATAGTTTTTAACTTTAAAAAAATATAGCATCTCATTTCACAGAATCAATTCTGCAAAATTACTTTTGGCCACTTTACGCTGAAGAAATTGCGGATACCTGAGGGATTGCATAACATTACTGTGGATGAGACGGTTTAATCTTTTAATAATCACTACCATTTTGGCAGACAGCATAACAAAAACTGAACAAAAGATGTGGAAAAGTATTATAAGACATCACATCTCATTTTATGAGCGAGGATGATAGGATAAATATAAATAGAAAACCAAAAGGTTGGAAAAGGATTTGACTAGGATTACAAATTGAATCATTTTAAATAAAAATAATTAATTACATGATATGACAGTCAATCCTGTGTTATTTTAGTATCACTGATTTTCTATTATAGTTTTTTTATTAATATTTTGAATGAAATATTTTAAAATATTTTTTCTTTTTAATTTTAGATAAAGTTTGAGTAATTCTGTCCTATTTAATATTTGGTGTTGTTTATATATATATATATATATATATATATATATATATAGTGCAAGTTTTGTTTTACAATTACTTGCAAAGAATAAACGAAGTGTTCTGTGTTTTGTAATCAGGTGATTTAATGCAGCAGAAAAATATTATCAATAAAAAAAACAACTGAGCAACTTTAGTCAGTTATGTTGTAAAAAGTGACTAAATCTATAATGCTATAGTTATAACACAATAATGGGCTCGAATCACATAACCAACTGGGAAAACACGTGCCCCACCTGAGGGTTTTCTCCTCTCATGAACACTATAGAAAGTGGACCCAGGAATTTCACGTGTCATTGATTTAAATGTGTCCTGCTCTTCGATTACATAGCTGATTTATTTTGGTCCTGGCTCTTTGAAATGCCACAGATGCTACATGGTGACAGAGCCCTTGATCCAGAGAACCCCTTATGGTCATGCTTACCCAGAGCCAATAACAAATCAGTTTAGCGATTTCATTTTCCATTGAATCCTGAGA
This sequence comes from Zacco platypus, assembly GCA_038088235.1. Classification (NCBI taxonomy): domain Eukaryota; kingdom Metazoa; phylum Chordata; class Actinopteri; order Cypriniformes; family Xenocyprididae; genus Zacco; species Zacco platypus. Next base: position 27,115,071 of record CM076076.1, read on the forward strand.
ATCTGGACATAGTGCTGTCCCCAATGGGGGTTTCAGTCCAAAGTGCATATATCTTATGTTTATGTCAGAGGGAACACAGTCTGTGTGGAAGGTTTTCCCATTAAACTACAATTATGGTCAAATTTCAGTGACCCAGTAATAACACGACAAATTTCATTTGCATTACCTGTCTGTGGAACATTTATAGGGAAATATACTGCAGAGATTTTCTATGGACTACATGTCTGTGCACATTGATGAAAGTCTGGATAGTACAATAGCATTAGTACGCAGTGCATGCACACAGGATTGCTATTCTGTTCCATGACAAAATTTTATTTTTAGAACCTGCAGTAGGTTTAAATGGTCGTTAAGTACAGTTAAGTACATTTTAAAATAAGTCGAACAACTTTTATATCTTGGAATTACATTCAAAGCTCACTTCTATAAATGTGTCAGTCAAAATTCTAGCTTGCTGCCCAAAACAAGAGTACTATGTCAGCCTGCGGGTCTAATAGAGCTTCTGAAAGGACTTGCATCGGTGTGACTGAGAACATACGTAATTCTCTAGAAGCTCTTATGTAATGTGATGGAACAAAAACCAGCTTTTCCAAAACAGCAAGTGGAGCATTTTATTCCATTAATGGCATTTCTGCCATTATAAAGGGCAGTTAATGTGGACAGGGACAGCCTTTGACAGAGACGTGCAGCATTAGTGGAGGAAGACATTTCTCAAGCCAACAGGAGTGGAAAACAAGGGTGCCTGGAGCTCACTGGAGCCAATTAAGTTGAAACTACCCTTTTCAGGTTTTATTGTGAGCCTTCATTTCTTCTGACAACCCAAAAAACATAAACATGATAAGTTTATTCCATTCACAGCCTTGCCTGATCTGAATCTCAAATAAACCTGGAAAAAGTGATGTGCTGGAAGACTCAGTAGGAACTGAATTTACATGGAGCATTAATTATGATCCAATAAACTGACTGTCTGCGACAGATGTAAAAAAACAAAGCAAAAAAAACAACCTCAGGTTTTAAAAATCTAATTGCGGTCCTACAGAGACAATGAACGAAAAGGTCCAAAAATTTTTAACAGCATTTTTATTCTACAGAATACAAGACATTTGTCAGTAGATCAAGAGACACAATATTATATCCTTGAGGATACCACAAAAATGTTAATAATAAACTAACACTGGCTTGGTAAAGTCTTGTCTAAGACTACGTTCACAAAGTCAGTCCAAATCCGATTATTTGGGTATTCGATTGGAATCTAAATTAAAGTTCTAAAATCAATTCTATGACAATGTTAAGTTTGTAGGCATACACCAAAATCAACAACAACCACAACATGGAGAGGCTTGCAATAATGTCTTATTTACAACGTGTAGCTGCCTCGCTGGACTACTGCGTCTTCTGAGGCAACGGCGGAAACGTAGAAGGCTGGTATAAGTGGCTTTATTCCGTGCTGTCTTCTCTGCCTGTTTCAAAACATGTCTGTGTTATATTGTAATTTTCTGCTCATCCGGCACCTTGCAACAACACAAGTTTGTTTCTGCAGCTTTCGTTTCCTACAACAGAGTCTGATGTTTACGTTTTACGTAAACCACGCAAAAGGCGCTCATAGCGGTCAGACTGAAACGTGAACAGGATTTCAAACCACATATGAATGTAGCTCGAAATGGATTTGTAAAATTCGCATTTCATGTGATTTTTGGCCTTTCACGCTTGCTAAATCTAATCTGATTTCAATCGGATATGCACATAAATCAGATTTGGACCAACAATCTGAAAGTACCCTAACAGTTACAAAAAAGGCAGACAGAACGATAAACAGAATGACTGACTGACAGACAGACAGATAGACAGACAGACAGAGTCTGTGCTTTGCACATATGGCAACTGTCTCAGTCAGATTGCATGGAGATTGTAAGCGGACAGCCATAAATTTTCAACTGGATTGGGTCTTGGCCACTCCAAGACATTAACATTTTATGTTTTGAAGCCATGGCTTTATGTTTGCAGGCACTATCTTGATGGAAAAACAAATCTCACTAATCACACGAGTCCAGCAGACTCCATCACCCATCCCATTTTCCTCCATGATTTCCCTGTTTATTTTATTGTCACATTCCTTCTAGGGCCTGCTGAAAAGCAGCATTCACACAGCATGAGGCTGCCACCACCATGCTTCACAGTGATGATGGCGTGTTTTTGATGACGTTCAGCACCAGACATGCCATTTAGTCAAATGGCCAAAAAGCTCAATTTTGGTCTCATCAGACCACAGAACCTTCATCCAGCTGGCTTCAGTCTCCCACAAACTGTAGCCGAGATGTCAAATGACATTTTTCAACAGTGGCTTTCTCTTCACTACTCACTTACTAAGCTGTGACTGGTGAAGAAAGCATTTGCAAGTAGTTTCTATATAAAGCTAGTAACTCTTCACAGTTGTCATTGGTGGCCTCCCTCAGCAGTCTCCTTCTTAAGGCCTGAGTATACTTCATTTTCCACGTTTCGCTCCATCTTTTGCCCGTGAGTGCGGAAAGACACGTTTGGTACGTGGACTGCTGTCATCTAGTGGACTGCTGTTTTCAAGCGATTAAGTCACTTGCACATGCGCTGTTGTACGCAGACCGTTTGTGCGGTCTCAAAAATTGGGTCTGATGACGAAAATTATGTCAAGCGGATGCGGGCAGCCGCAGTATACTTTGCGCTTCACGCAGTCACTTTCCATTTTTTAATTACTGATTTAATTGATTCCAATGGATATTCAATCAATGGCTTGGAAATGATCTTGTATCCATGCCCTGTGCTTTTCCATTTTTTTTTCACAGCGTACGTTCTGCCACAATACTGACTTCACCAGGTGTAGAGGTGTATTTACATTACCATCAACAGTTTATTACCATTAACTGTTTATGTGAATTCTAAAACCAGTTGGTAGGCCAGTAAAAAATTAGGAGTATCATATCAAAAGGGGTGAAATGTTTTATATTCAGGGGATTCAGAAATATTTTAGATCACCTTGTAAAAAAAGCTCAGTTTTGCAGCTGAAACTTGGCCGATAGTGGTTTAGTAAATAAGTTAGTTGATAGATGATAGTTACACTCTGCCAACAATGCATGGAATGCATGGATGGATGGGTGGATATGTAAATATTAGAATTTACATTAAGCCTGTTTTTTTTTTTCAAAGCTAAATCTATACTTTAAATAGTCTAAGACAGAAACTGATTCTAGTGCAGGTGTCTGTAACAGGTGTCTGTGCAGACTGATTATTCAGAGATTCTTGTTCAAATAGAGGTAACAAGAAAACCAATTCAGCTTCTGCTTTCTTACCAAATGGAACATACTGACCTTTATGGGCAGCCAAGAGCTGAATTGCATCAATTTGCACTGTGAAATAATCAAATGCTCTGGATTGTCTGCCAGCTTTTTAAACAAGCCATTACAAGTTAGCAGTCTGTTTCAAACCCCAGAGGAATGTTGGACCAAAACAAGTTGTCTTTCCCAAGTCCAAATTAACTGGTTTATCTCAAACTAATCCATCTCCATGCACAACTATTGCAAAACAGGCACATTCTTTCACATCATAAGCTTGAAATAGTTTCTTGGCACGGATAGCATCTTGTACGGGTATGTATGTTTGTAAGGAATAATCTCTGATACAATTTACCAAAGAAAAAAAATGACAAACACTAACTGAGAAGAGATGAGATGTAAGATTTTCCATAGGGACATGATAACAAGGCTGTGTGGTATTTTTTTCACATGGGTGTATTGAAAATCTAGGCGTTATGTCTTCAGCAAGAATCTTCAACTGCTGTCATCCCAATATTTATAATCTTTCATACTCTAAACAAACCCTCTATACAGTGCCGTGTGCATCTTGTAATGATGGAGCATGATGAATGCTGGCTTTCTAATCAATAAACCTCATCCTGCAAGAATGCAGGGAAGATGTTCAGGTTCTTTCAGCACTGACTAAACTTGCATATCTCCAATCAAATATTTCTGAGTGTCTGGTAATGTGCTTGCATGTACACAAAGAGTACAATACCAACACTGTTTTCTTCATAACAGAGTTGTTATGGAAAATCTGGATGGAAAAATTCCTTTGTTAGAGACACGTCCTCACTATGCCTACTACAGATGAATTTAGAAAAAATATTTGATCTAAAGTAATACATCATATGAAGCTCTTGCCACCAGGTTTGGGATAAATAAATTTATTTGAAATGAGAAACCATGACTAGTAAAATTTGTGCAAAGTTTATATAGATTAATGGATATTCAGATAAATCAGATCAAAGGACCTTTTGGAAGCTTGAGTGGCTTTTGATTTTGATTTTGAGTTTAATATGGATATAACCAAGCATAGCTCAAGAATGGACGGTGGGTAGTTTACAGTACAGTAGTGTGCAGTAATACAAGCCAAAATTAGTCTCAGAATGATGGATCAGAGGAAGAGAAAGAAACAGCAAGAGACAAATGTTTTGTGGTGCAATAAAACCATGGTTGGCAGGCCGTTCTTACCTCAAACCTTTTCCAAACATCCTGTTTATAAAAGAAATATTGGCAGGCACAGCAGAGCAATCTATCATAGCATCTTCAGCACAATCATAAGCAAAGAATTTTTGCACACTTTTTCAAAGCACTAAAAAGCCCTTAAAAGTAGTTTATACAACAGAAGAAGATAAGACAAATAGGTTTAAAGTACATGAAAAAAATTGAAATAAATTATATATTTTTTTTAATATAATTTATTTTATTTTAAAGGGATAGTTCACTCAAAAATGAACTGGCCTGTGTCATTACAAATTTGTTGATTTTCTTTTGCAGATCGCTAATGAAGATATTTTGAAGAATGTTTTTGTCCATATAATGATAAAACAACAGTGTTCGGGAAAGTTACTTTTAAAAGTAATGCATTACAATATTGTGTTACTCCCTAAAACTCCCTCCTTTTTATGGAAAGCATTACTTTTACAATATGTTTTCTAATCTGAGCTGGGCTTTTGTTTGTTTGTTTGTTTTTATAACAATTAATATAAAGGCCCTTTCACACCAAAAGTTAAAGGCTAAAAGTAATGTGTTACTTTACTAGTTACTAGGAAAAAAGTAATCTGAAAACAACACTGAAAGGAATGAGAAATGAGAAGTACAGGTTTGAGCCCAAATAAAGGGAAGTACACTACTGTTCGAAAGATTATAATCTGTAAGATTTATTAATGTTTATGAAAGAAGTCTCATGCTCACCACGGCTACATTTACTTGATTAAAAATACAGTCCTGCTGTGAAATTATATTACAATTTAAAAATAAATGTTTTCAATTTTAATCTATTTTACAATGTAATTTATTTCTGTGATGGCAAAGCTGAATTTTCAGCATCATTACTCCAGTCTTCAGGGTCAAACATTTCTTGTTATTACCAATGTTAAGAGTTGAGCTGCTTAATATTTTTGTGGATCACGTGATGCAATATTTTTCAGGATTATTTGATGAATAGACCATTCAAAAGATCTACATTTATTTGTAAAATAAATATTTTGTCGCATTATAAATGTCTTTACTGTCACTTTTGTTAAACTGAATGTGTCCTTACTGAATAAATGCGTAAATTAAAAAACAAAACAATCTTACCGACCCCAAACTTCTAAACAGAAGTGTATATAATGAAATTATCTTAATTTTGGGGTGAACTATTCCTTTAACTGTGGAAAACCTCAATAGCAACTGATCTCATCTATTATGTTATATCGTGATATCACAACATATGACTCCATATGAAGACATGAATCTAATAAAGAAAGGAGCATTTGAGATTGCCAATCAAAACATGAAACATCATTTGTACAATTTATTTACATCTTCACTAAGCATTTGACAGTAGATACTGCCACCAAGTGGTTTTACACACAATCAGTAATGTAAAGCAGACGGTGCTTGACTCCTCTTGTGAAGATCTACCTTCAAGCAGAGTTTAGATCTAACTCTAATCAAACACACCTTAGCCGGATAATCAGGGTCTTAAAAGTCCCGTCGAAAATTACAGACAGGTGTGTTATCGCTGGAGCAGGAGTCCGTTATATGAGAACAGACAGTTCGCATGTTTGTCTCAGGAGTTACTTTAAGTTAATGCAGGTTTTGCCGTCGTTTCCGAGCAGCGGTCTAAAATAAGGGATCAATATGGGATAAATATTCTTGATCATAGTTAGCATTCCAATGCACAGGCGTACGTTTAAAAATAACTCTCATCAGACGACTGAATGATATAACCACAACCATATTGTGGCTGTATGATAAGAATAAGTCCTGAAATGATAATTGATCTATTGCTAATAAAAGCAACAATACTTCATCAGCAGGTGCTGGTCATATAGTTAGAATATCATCAAAAAGTTGATTTATTTCACTAATTCCATTCAAAAAGTGAAACTTGTATATTATATTCATTCATTACACACAGACTGATATATTTCAAATGTTTATTTCTTTTAATTTTGATGATTATAACTGACAACTAAGGAAAACCCAAATTCTGTATCTCAGAAAATTAGAATATTGTGAAAAGGTTCAATATTGAAGACACCTGGTGTCACACTCTAATCATCTAATTAACTCAAAACATCTGCAAAGGCCTTTAAATGGTCTCTCAGTCTAGTTCTGTAAGCTACACAATCATGGTGAAGACTGCTGACTTGACAGTTGTCCAAAAGACGACCATTGACACCTTGCACAAGGAGAGAAAGACACAAAAGGTCATTGCAAAAGAGGCTTGCTGTTGACAGAGCTCTGTGTCCAAGCACATTAATAGAGAGGCGAAGGGAAGGAAAGATGTGGTAGAAAAAAAGCGTACAAGCAATAGGGATAACCACACCCTGGAGAGGATTGTGTAACAAAACCCATTCTGTGTGTAGTGCTTCAAGAACCACTACGCACAGACGTATGCAAGGCATGAGTTTCAGCTGTTGCATTCCTTGTGTCAAGCTCTCTTGATCAACAGACAGCGTCAGAAGTGTCTCGCCTGGGCTAAAGACAAAAAGGACTGGACTGCTGGCGAGTGGTCCAAAGTTATATTCTCTGATGAAAGTAAATTTTGCATTTCCTTTGGAAATCAGGGTCCCAGAGTCTGGAGGAAGAGAAGAGAGGCACAAAATCCACGTTGCTTGAGGTCCAGTGTAAAGTTTCCACAGTTTGTGATGGTTTGGGGTGCCATGTCATCTGCTGGTGTTGGTCCACTGTGTTTTCTGAGGTCCAAGGTCAATGCAGTCATATACCAAGAAGTTTTAGAGCACTTCATGCTTCCTGCTGCTGACCAACTTTATGGAGATGCAGATTTCATTTTCCAACAGGACGTGGCAGCTGCACACAGTGCCAAAGCAACCAGTACCTGGTTTAAGGACCATGGTATCCCTGTTCTTAATTGGCCAGCAAACTCGCCTGACCTTAACCCCATAGAAAATCAATGGGGTATTGTGAAGAGGAAGCCAGACCCAACAATGCAGAAGAGCTGAAGGCCACTATCAGAGCAACCTAGGCTCTCATAACACCTGAGCAGTGCCACAGACTGATCGACTCCATGCCACGCCGCATTGCTGCAGTAATTCAGGCAAAAGGAGCTCCAACTAAGTACTGAGTGCTGTACATGCTCATACTTTTCAGTTGGCCAAGATTTCTAAAAATCCTTTCTTTGTATTGGTCTTAAGTAATATTCTAATTTTCTGAGATACTGAATTTGGGATTTTCCTTAGTTGTCAGTTATATTCATCGAAATTAAAAGAAATAAACATTTAAAATATATCAGTCTGTGTGTAAAAAATGAATATAATATACAAGTTTCACTTTTTGAACGGAATTAGTGAAATAAATCAACTTTTTGATGATATTCTAATTATATGACCAGCACCTGTATCTCCTTGCTTTCATTCTGGGTCACTTTGTAAAAATACTTATTAGCTGCCTTCACCTGTGGCAGAAAGTGTAAATTTCCATTTGGAAACGGCTCTCCTCTGGATAATTAGGCAGACAAAGACATCCGGTTCGGTGCTAGAAGAGCCGCAGACGTCGAATAAGTAAACTAATTCTTTCCCTCAGATGATGTCCGATGTGTCTGTTTGCACCAAGGCACGAGCAGCAGCTGGCCCCCTCGTGTCTCGCTTGTATCCACACAATCACACGCTGCCATTTCAACAGGACCTGTCTGGCATGTTTTTATTTAGAGCGTTACTGCACACAATCTGTCACCTTATGTGTGTGCCAATCGATGTGGCAGGTGTGATATCTTAATTGACTGATTTTAAGTAATATGTGCCTAGTACCTGAAAATTTTGTGGAAATGCTTTTTCCGGAAGTATATTATATTTCAGGACATTTTTGTATTGCTGAAATAAAAGGCTGAGGCTGAGACACTTATATCAGGGGTGTCCAATCCTGCTCCTGGCCACTACCCAGCAGATTTTAGCTTCAATCCCAATTAAAAACACAGCTAATCGAGTTCTTCAGGATTACTAGAAAAGTGTGTTGGAACAGGTTGGACCTAAACTGCAGGACATTGGCCCTCCGGGAGAAGGGTTGGACACTGCTAACTTGCATGAAGTATTTTTTTTCCCCAGCAAATGTCACAAGGAGGTGCTTAACCTTCAGAAAATTATGCTCGTCTGCCTCATGGAGTCAAACTAAAAGATTATATGAGCCATTTTCTTATTTCTACTTTTATTTGAATATATTTTATGAGATTTACATTTTGTACCGTTACCAAAATGAGGGACATCCCTCAATATGGTTTAAAACCGTGATTTCTGTTTTAGAATTTTTCTAATCAATGCACATTTAAAAGTTACCAAAAACACCAAAATGTTTTAAATGTAATTAATAAATATTAAATTATTTTTCTAACAAGGTTCAAAACATACCAACCTCATTACTAGAAAAGAATATAAATAATGATGAAATCTATCAAATGTTGATAAATATCAAACTTTTTTTTTCTTGTTGCTCTGAGCCTAATCCCATTGCCAAAGAAAAATATTAATTATTAATTCTACTTAATTGGGCCATAAATTCTGCAGGTCATTAACAAAAAACAATGAGCCCACACGTGCCATGAATTCTTTTCAAAAAGCAGAATAAAAACATGCTTTGTTTTTTTTCTGTAGATTCTTCCAGGAAAAAACAATAATGGGGAATTGCTTTCTAGTTTTTTAAAGTTATGTGTGTAAAAAGTAATGACTGTAAACACAATGCAGATGTGCAGAATATTGATGACACAAATTGGCAGCTGTGTTAATCTTACCAAATACAAAACAAAATCTTTATGTAAATGTTTCATAAGCTCAACAAGATGACTGTGATTCCACACTAAAGGTCAACAGAATTACGTGCCTCTAGTTTATTAGTAACTACACATTCCTGCAGGACCAAACCTTTTCAGATGCCAAATGCGTGCGTCTTCAAATGAATTAGTAGTGATTTTGTAAACTGATCTTACAGCAGTTTCTAATTATTATTAAAAACAAATAATCTAACTCAAAAGCCACATCACAGGTCCCAAAAAGAAAAAAGGTACTTGGACCAAAACCTGCTCTCATCTGATGAATCAAACAATTTAATAAGAAAATAACTTTGTTCAGATACAAATTTTAGAAAATAAAGCTCTACATAGAGAAACATCAAACTAGAAAAGCTCATTTTTAGCATTTGCATTGGCATTGTCTAAACCTCCACTACACTTAACTAATTGGAACAAGACAGAGTTCTGTTTCGTCCAAAGAACCTCTCCACAAAATTGAACATGACAACAGTTTCAATACCAGCATAATCCAAATAGTAAAAATAATGAGAAAATAAATGCTTTTTGGGTTACAGTGGGCACGACAGCAAGATGAATAAGATTATGGAGCATGCTTTTCCACTCAGAGACAAACACCATGACCAGACACCACCACTGTGTGGTTTGAAACATTGTGGGAGACATTCTGGGAGGCTCTCCTCCAAAGTCACCAAGATTACACAATGTAATACAAAATAAAACATTTGTTCATTCAAAATACCCCACTCAGTCTTCTAAGTGGTTCAGTGTCTATTTTGAGCTAAATAATTACACTGTCAATCAAAAGCCAAAGTGACTAAACAAAAATAAACGTGAAGAAATGAAATCATGTGTGGACTCCTAGGCTGGCATTGCGGGGGCTCAGCAAATTATTGTTTGATCTAAAACTGCTTTTTTGTGAATAAAAGAAAAATGTCTTGACAAAAACGCAATATTAATTCAAAGCTGCTCAAAATCTGGAACTTTTGTCCCCAAGTAAAGCATAAACCCCGTCCCGCAGCTGATTTCATTGGTCAACTCAATCACCCAGTCACCGGTCTAGAAAAAATTCAGAGTTCAGAAAAATTATGGATGGATATGACTGCGAAAAACAATAATGCTATGTATCAGGATAAGCTACCAATGCTAGTATCCACCTTATTTTGCTATTTTCTGTGAATGTGTGAGACTTTCGATTAATTAGCTGCTATAAGGTAATTATTTTAATTATAATATTATGTGACCCGTGCTGGCAAAATGAGTCGCAATGAGCAAATTTTCAACAATTAGTTATTGGTATTCTCACATTCTCTATTAAAAAGTCACATTTCATTCGTTCAGACTCATGCCATTGAGAATTTGCTATGAGTATTCACAAAGTTGGAATGCTGCGCTTTATAACGAACAAAACTTGTGCTGAGGGAAGCGCCAGTAGTCGAGAAGCCAGCAGAGAAAAACTGCATTTTTCATGGTCAAACTACCACCAATTAGTGGTAGACACGCCGCCCATGATCCACCACAGTATCCTCGCCCTGAAAAAGGTTAAAGACCCCTGGTTTAACCTTTATGTTATGTTCCAGGTCAATTTGACCCGTTTAGATTTTCTAGCTGTTGGAAATACTGGTTAACCTATGTTTTTTTCTTGATATTTTGTGACTTCTTCTCATTTATCATTATGAACATGCATGCAAAGTTTCAACATGCTAGTGTTTTTTGACATATACAAGCAAAATTACTGTTACGGTCGTGATGTTCGCCGGGTCAATTTGACCCGCATATTTTAACGCTCTAAGGCAACTGTACTGACCCAAAATAATAACATTTCTTGGTTATATTTTGTTATTTTATTTTTTTTACTACCATATGAAGCTTAAAAAATGAGTTTTTCCAATCTTATTTCAATACAGAAAAATGTTTTAACCAGCACCATGTGTGTGAAGTTCATATGCAGAAAACACACACTTGCTGTGGTCATCATGTCAGAAGTAACTTCTTGACTTTATGAAATGAGTTTACAAAACAGCCAACTTAGGAAAAGTAAATATTTTCATTATACATCTACATTTAATTGTTCAGTTATGATGTTTAAGAAAAAAAAAGTTTGAAAAATGTATTTATTGTATTTAAAAATGTACTGTTTATTTTCAAATTTTGTCAAAACAAAACAGTTTTAAAAAATGGTTAAAAAAATTAATTAAATCATATCTTCAGATATATATTTTTGGAATCTTTGACAAATGTTGATATTAAAAGTTTACAGTTTGTACATGAATCTTTATTGTTTTTCATAGTGTGATTTTTGAGGAATTGTAATGAATCCAATTAGGGTCAATTTGACCCGCTCCATAACGAGTGTACACAGAAATCGAACAGCGCATAAGGGTTAAAGCAGAATGAAGGATTAAATGTGCTCTACACCCCAGCCTGCAAAAGAGTTTATAAAAAAGAAAACTATGAAATTATGGGGAATAAATAGCGCCATAGTGAACATTTATTTTAAACAGAGAACAAATAACCACTGTACTGATCAGCTTGAACCCACAAAAGACACACCTTTGAGACACTGGCTCTATCCAACTGTTTAGGAAAGGCACGGGTCTCACACCAGCTTTCTGCCATCAGCTAAACGTGGCAGGAAGCCGGTCTACTAGCAGGTGTTTAATACACCGCCGCACAAACGAGTCATTTGAAATGGCTAGACATCACACCACGAGGATCTGCAAAACAGATGCGTATGGAGCTGAGGGCTTGCGTGCGCGATTTAATGTGAGGCCTGACCTTTCAGCTTGAATCCTCGAGGATGGACGGGATGGTTTCAAAGAAACTAAGAAAAAAAATGTCTCCTTTATAGCACAAGGTTTCAGTAACCTCTCTGCATTAGAAAGGCATTACTGTGCCACGGGATAAATCTCCACACCGCAGACATGCGGTCATCGCTAAACAGAGTAGCAAAAACACCAAGTACTTTAATTAAAGCAAAGAAGAAGGCTACAACAGCGAGCTGAAACCGAAGGCGGCTCGGTGGGATGTCCCGTGACTGTTATTAACTCCAAGAGAAGTGGAGCAGAGGATGGGGAAAAGCCACCTGTTGACAGCTTTAAAACACACAGTTCTCACTTCCTACATCAAGTTGTCATCGGTCCCCACAACACAACTTGTTTAATAAAGTATTTATATTCATGTTTAAAAATAAGAATGATCACACAATTGTACAGCAGTTTGGGTACGGAATGAGTGATACCTTCAGGTGACACCTCATTAAGTCATTCCATCTGTCAGTCGTGTCTGTCTTTAGGCCCTGTTGAGCCTCGGTGGCTATCTTTAGAAAAACAAACTATCATACTATTGCTGCTGTGTATAGTGTGCATAGCAGGTATGCATTAAATATAAGGATGACCTACTATGTGTGTAAATGAGCAGTAAACAATAAGCAACACTGCATGGAATACTCCACGAAATCTCTTTCTTGACTATTTATTTGACCGGACTGTCAAAAGTGAAGATATTTTAACACTAAACTGGATTGCTAAAGAGATAAGCGGAGGCATTTCTTTTAAATCTTCTGACAATATAAATGTCATTATTGATTAAAATGATAATATAAATTGTAATTACATTATTATTTATAACTAATTATAAATTATTAAAAATAAACAACATTGCAACAACAATAAAATTATTCACCTTACTGACCCCAAACTTTGGAACAGTAGTGTATAATACGTACTTAAGCTATTTTTTAATTCCAAACATTTCTGAAGACTGATGTCATGGTCACACTAGACTTTGACTATGTAAAATGTCTTCAGACAATGCAACGAACACTCTAAAGTGTCTTTTTTAAAAATATAAATGAACATAATAAATCTGAATATAAAAACACACAATCTACAACACAGCTGCAACTTTGAAGTTTGTGTTCTTTGAACTCAAGAAATCAAACTTTGGACCAACTTTGAAAGCATCAAAATGCAAAACTCCTTTGAATGAACCTGTTTTTTAGTTTATGGAGTTCACCTCGAGTCACCTCGAGCCAATTATGGCTGAAAGTGTTGCAAATTCTGTCTCAGTTTTATTACAAATGTTGTAGGACAAGATCTGTAAAGTAGACAAGCTTTCAGCCATTATATGGCACTAGCTATCTGGCAAACAAAAGTCTAGGAAAAGTGCAAGTTTTCACTTCATGCAATTATGTATCTTAAATTTATAGATGTGGTCCAGATTTCTGACATTTATTAAGTTGAATACACACTTCTTTCCACATTGTGATGAGAGATGTGTTGGACAGAGCGTCTCCAAAATCTCTCAGCAATTGATTAAAGAGGGAGAGGAAAAAAAGGAATGCGCTGAACATCCTCAGCTGTGATGAAATTTCGGTGTGCTAATGGTGTTAAAACATGTTTGATCTATTTTGCATAATGAAAGAAACAGACAACCGAGTACTTTAAAATGCACTGAAGAAAAGCCAAGCACTTGGTTAACCTTTGAAGTCTAATCCAAGGGCTGCAAAATGAATCTGTGAATCTGGTTTAAATTCAAGAAGCTATGAAAGATTAATTACAAAATGAACTGCTCCTATCGTTGGGGTGGACCCACCTTTCTATTAGGGTCCCAAATAGAAGTCTGATGGTTTTCTGGATGTTCTCTGTGCAGAGCCAGCTCCATTGATCCTTCAAGACCACGCACAGGATATTCAGGGCCTGGTCAGATAGAGCCGTCACACTAGCTGTACACAAACACACAGGTACACATGATAGAAATGCATGAGTCACATCTGGAAATGACTATGAGACAATCAAAATCTTTGAAAATGTGTTTGTAAATAGATTCCAGAATGAATGAATGAATAAGAGCACAACATGTTCTGTGTCCACAAGTACAACTAAAATACAAAATATAAACACATACAGATCCAATCACAAACACGTTTTTTATATTATGGAACATGGAGTGACTTTGTTTATATGTTTATTTTTCCTGAACAGAAGTATGAAAGCTTTTTGTCAGGTTTTTGTCAATGCAAGGGACGCTCAGCAACATTGTGAAAGTACAATGCTGCCCTCTAGAGTTGCCAGTGTTTAAATGAATAAATTATTAGTAATACATATATTAAAATAATCTAACTCTAACCTAACATACAGTTGTTGAAAATTAATTATTTCTGTGAGTAATTGAGGGTTGGGGGTGTTGAATACTGTGTTGGAAACCACGGGTTCTTAAACGTTCCGGTGGCTTGAAAGAAAAGTCAACCATTTAACAACCTTAAAGACATTACTCTTTCAAAAAGAATTAAAAAAAGAAGCAAAAACACCATATAAGAGGTCCATATGATTTGTACTGTAGGGCTGAGCGAATATGGGTAGAACTCTTTACTGTCCCAGTACTTCAGAAATCCCTTTAAAGATACACATATGAATTAATTGTGGCGCAACAGCCTTCATCATCACAGAATGCTGATGCCTATCTTGTGAAAGGGATTCATCAATATGCTGATTGAGGACTGTTGGGACACTCCAGGCACAGGATGGTTCTGTCTGGGGAGTCATTTACACCTCAATGACATTTGCTTCAAATGACAAATATGCTTCAACTACATACTATTTATCTACTAGTGTTTTCTAACATGCAACTGTGTCATGTTTGGTCTCATCTGATAGATTATAAACTGAACTGAATGGTAGTATACTTATTAGAGATATTAAAGTATCCTAATGTACAATCTAGGTATTGCTTAAACATGCATTGAGGAGAATATGTTAATGTACTTCTCCCCCTCTGGACCACCACCCATTTGCTTTATCTTTTGTTTTCCTGTGAATTGGTTTTGGGTGTTGGTATTCCACTCATGTATAACAATGCTTAGCTCAGGGTGTAAGAAGGAAAGGTAACTGTTGACGGGGGAGAAAGGCTTTAACCCGCCACTCCCGCACACAGATGCGAAACCTCTTAATACAATTAAATTGTTAAATACAATTTAATCTGCACAGAATTTCTAAAAGTTTCTACACAGTATGTTGTTCCATCCTACTGTCTGTATATTTAAAAATGTAACTTAATAAATAACTTTGCCTGCTTTAAAGGTTTTGAGATTATTTCCTTTTATCACTGATAATGTTGAAATCTAAAGTGATTGTAACTTTCGTTATCTTAATAAAATCCTACGTTTTGCTATTAGCTCTAAGAAAGACTTTTGCCTTTAAAGAATAAGAGGATAAAGAATAACAACAAGTTTAATGGAGTCAGAATAATTAAATTGGAGTTAGAAAAATAACTGAATTATGCACATCATCCTTCAACTGCTTTTTGTTTCCGATTATTGGTTTAAAATAGCAGTGTAAGCTTCCAGTCTTACAGTGCACTATATTTTTCAAGTACTTGTTTAAGAAACCTTCCCCTCGAGTAAGCTGTTAACACAAGAACAGCTGTGGTTGCATCATTATATCACTGAGTTGACCTCAAGTATTATTAAAATAATTGTAATTTTTTCTCTTATACAAGAGTCATTACCAGGGTCACTGAAGGCAGGTTCACTCTGTAGCTGTGCTCTGACACACGTGCAGGGTTTCATATCCCATCTGGGTCCTGGGCCTCCGCTTCTTTCTGCATCAGCATCAAACCCTGGAGCGTTAACCTCTAATCGCTCCTTCTCTGATATGAAGCTCTCCAGTCCATTCAACGAGAAACCATTGAAAATCTTCAAAAATAAAGAGAAATCAATGCATATTCCCTGTTCTTTTTGTGTATTTTCATTTCTTGTTTACTTCCTGCTCTTAAGGGCATTGGAAAAGAACAATTAATGATGACTACTACTTACAGTGCTGCTTTCATCACAGCAGTAAAGCACTTTGGGTTTCATGTCAGATACGTTGAGAGCAGGGGAAAGTTTACTAGAGAACCTCATTCTAGACCTAGAAATGAAGAGAGAACCATGTTTTAGTAATAAAGGAAATTATTTACAGCAATAAACATTCAGAAAAACAGTAAACAAGCAGCTCTCTTGCCATACTTGGACTTCTTGTCAGTGGATAATTTCCCATCAGGCTCTGCATCCATGTCATCAGTAGGGCTCTGTGGTTCTGAGCGAGGGAAGGCAGTCTTCAGGGTGTCCACTATAGCGTTCACCACAATCTGACAAGTAACGTATTGAATACAAATGGTGAAATTTTTGGAAAGCGTTTCAGTCCAAGCATTCAATGGCCATTTTGAAAAATACCTTGTCTATGCGTGAAACAATGAAGGGTTTCTTCACAAAGGCAATTCTTGCGTCAGTGTTTAAAGCAAGAAATTCTTGCATTTCTTCACTGTTGGCCGTTTCAGGAATGGCACAAAGTTGCTGTAATAAAAGACGACAGGAATGACCATTTAAAAAGTTGTGTGGAATGGAATACTACTTAAGTATTGTCAGGTTTATTTAATTTATATTAAAATAAAGAAATTCAAAGAACATACTCTAAGGAATGTCTCCAAAAGACTTTTCCTGGCCTCGACTTTGTCACTGTCCATGTTTCCAAATGGAAGCTCAGGAAAGATTTTCTTTGGTCCTTTCACATCTACATTTAGAAGAACAAGACAACTAGTCAAAACACGTTTTGGAAAACTTTGCCACAGATGGAACTAATGTGCTCTGCTCACTTTTAATAATTTTGCGTAATTCTGGTTTCTCCTCCAAACGGGTCTGAAGGTTGAGGAATTCGCTGTATCTTCGATTGACAGTGTGATAGGCCAAGGGCTGCAAATTTTCTGGATTCTCCGAATCCACAGCGGTCTCATACTGCAAAAAAAACACATCATCATCAAGTAAACACTATAATGACTTTTTGCCAAGTGCCGTTCCGTAGGTTAACGCTTTATTGAACCGGAGATTTTCATGAATAGTTTGATTTTCCCTAAAATGTGGTCATAAAAGTGCTAAAAATTGATTGGATATCTTGTCTCATCTGTCAGCAGAAACTGAAATTAAGGCACTCCAGAAATGGACCGATATTACATTCTGTCAGAAACAATAATTATTTATGTCATGTAATGTTTTGTACTATTTTGTAAAAAATACTGAAGTAAAAATTAGCGGTCGCAAAATTAACACGTTAAAGCATGCGATTTTGATTTTTTCAGTCTAAACGCAGCATCCTTTTTTTTACCCATCATCCTTTAGCAAGCCTCACATAATATGATCACACTATCATTCATTCAAGTTTCATTCATTCGTTGCATTCATTCGTTTTTTTATCGATTGACAACACTAGTAAAAATCAATAATTTTATATTCAAAATTATTAAAATTTTAGGTGATATCAATAGGCAAGTAATTATTTTCATGTTATGGCATGAAAATGTGAGGGAAGAGTAGAGAGAGCGCTAACTCACCTTTACAGTGTAGAGAGTGTAGGGATGTGAGCCAGTGCCTCTGTGCTCCTTGGCAGTGATGGTGCCAGTGATGCGGAGGTTCTGGATAATGACCGGACCCTCTGGGCTGTTTAGGGGCTCGAAGTTGAAAGGTGTCAGGGATGCCATCCCAGCTGGTGTAGAGGCCTGGATGGGCGCAGTCAAAGCCAGCTCGCTGGGGTTCACCAGGCCAGGCTGGTCTGCACTCAAGGTACTTTTCTCCAATGGCTGAAGAGTGCAAAAGCTTGATGACTCTTCCTCGGGCACACTGGTGGAAAGTACCGCTAGCTCCTTCTCTGTTGTACTGGTGAACGTTGGAAGTTCATCCTCGAGATCTAACACAGTGTCAACTGGAGTGGTGCAATCTGTGAATCTTTCCGAAAGGGTCTCCTCTGTGCCAATCAGAACCAGCGATTCCAAGGAGCTCCGCTTGAAGTCTGTCAGAGGAGATTCCAAATCAGAGTCTGTTTCTTGATAGAACGGATTGGGCTTGCCTAATCGCAGAAAATCCCTGGGGCTAAAACCCAACGGAAACGGTTTTGTCAGCCTTGGTTCGTCTTCCTCCAGGTTGTGTGGCGAATAAAGTTCAATGGAATCAATGACATCATAAGCTGCAAGTTCAGGCGTTGGGGCCTCCGTTACTTTGGGGGTCTCTGAGGTAACTTTTAGGGTCAAAACACAAGGAACCTTAAGTTCTTGTGGTGCGCTTTCTTGAGTCGATACAACTTGAGGTGGAGCCTGAACTTCTACTGGTTCTGGTTTAGGGGTTGGTTCACTGGATTTAGTGAAGACGCTTACAATCAACATGTTCAGCCAGTCTGGGTCGGACAGTTTTGTAATTAAAGGCAGAAGAACGTTGCACGTTATAAGCTCGCCCACCACAAATCGACCTGTTCGGGTTTCTAAATGTGGAGGAGGTACAAGAACATGTAGAAGGAGATCTACAATGGCCCGTACGTAATTCACCTCGACAGCAGAGCTCTGAAGAGCAGGATGAGGTGGGCAGAGTTTGCTGTATGTCTTCCAGAGATCTCCATCTTGCTTCACCTCTTGTCCTTCCTTGGCACTCAAGTAGCACTGAAGGTGGCATCCAGATAGATCCAACACCTTCTGGGACAAAGCTTTCCTGTCGACCCTTGCCGCTCGACCCTTGAGCTCCATCGCCATGGAGATCATGGCATTGTGCACCTCATCCTCAAACTCCTGTTCTCTGGAAATGGTGACGTACCATGAGGTGACAAAGTCACGTATGATCTTGCCAACTGTCTTCTGGATTTCATCTTCCAGTTGTTGCTCACTCTCAGCACTATGTGGGATCTCCTCCAGCTTCAAAAAACGCTCCAGATGAAAAACGCTGTCTGAGTCCAGGACGGCCTTGGAACCCAGCCAACCTCCTAAAACCACTAAGAAGCTTGTGAAGACGCAGAGGAGCCAAACATTGACCAGCAGGTGGAACAAGACCATCCAGGCCAGCAGTGCCCCAAAACCAAGAAGCCTCTTCTGGACCAAAAACTCAGACAAGCCCCAGGGGCTCGGGTTGAGAAGCTCAGGAGGAGACATTGCAGAGATTTACAAGGTCCTATAGAGGAAAATGGAGAAATTTAGCATTTTTACAAAAGTATAAGGATAGTACCCAGCAAAATAAATTCTACAATTACTGTTAAGCAGTAGTCAAATATTCAGTAGGCCCTACTAATCTTGTGGGACCAAATGTAAACGTCTAATGGCATAGTTCACCCAAAAATAAAAATTCTGCCATACTGTTTTAAAGAAAGTATGACCTACTTTCTTTACAAGAGTATATTTTGAATCATGTTGGTAACCAAACAAACATATGAACAAAAAAAAAACACACAAGACATTTCTCAAATATTATCTTCTTCCACAGAAGAAAGAAAGTCATTCGGTTTTGGAACAACGTGAGAGTGAGTAAATGATGACAATTTTCATTTTTAAGTGAAAATGGTCTCTTTAAGAATGGGATCATGAAAAAAATAAATAAATAAATTGATGGACCAGTATTCTTAACACTGGGAGTCACACTGTTACTACAATAAAACTGAGGTAACTTATTAAATGTTACTTTATAACATAATCTTTATAATAAAATTATATTAAATAACTTATCACGGCTTTAAAGCAGGTAAGCTTTAAAAATGGTTACCATGACAATTGTTTGCAAGGGGCGTCTAATGATCAGGGATTTGATACAAAAAAATACTTCAAAACTGTAAATCGTAGATATATAGTTTAAATTTTGAACAGATTAACAGAAAAGACTAGTTTTACCTTGTTATCATGACGTATATAATCTCGTTGCTGTATGTTTTGATGGGTAACGTTAGCCTATTAAGCTCGCGTTTCGTACTAGTTAAAAAATATGTAATATATGGCACAGTGAAACATTATTGAATCAAAATTAACTTACCATAGGTGGTAAATGTAAGGTGCAAATTTGGAGCGTAACCAATTCATGTTTAAACGCCGACTCGTACGGCCTTGCAGTGTTTTGACAGCTTCTTCCTCGCCATCTCCACCTCAGATGACGTACTCCATTCATTCAGCGTTTTGTCGCCCTCTAGAGGTCATACAGATCCCTGCAGCGCCCTGCTACACAACACAGCCTCAGTCACCATTCGCTTTCTCTGCATTTTTTCCCCCACACAATGACAATGAATAAGACACGGTCGTTCTGGCTAACATTTGTTGAAACTCCATGACATGAGGGTGATAGAGTCAAAAATTTTGGAATAATTAAGATTTAATGCTTTTGAAAGAAGTCTCTTTTGCACAACAAGGATGCACATATTCGATTGAAAACAGTAATATTGAAAAATATATAACAATTTAAAATAAACATTAATATATTTTAAAATCTACTTATTCCCGTGATGGTGCAATATACATATTATATATATATATATATATATATATATATATATATATATATATATATACGAAATGTTGAACATTATAAAAACAACCAAGTCCCACATCATAAGTTTGAAAGCATCAGGAGTTAAAACAGCCCCAGCTGCCTATTTGAACATGGATGAATCATCCAGTGCTGTTAAAACTGTTAGTGCTCCTACAACTGATGTTCCTCAGACGGTTATTTCCGTTACGCTGTAAATTTTAGGGAATCCCCTGAAAAACGCAGATGAGATATCCATATTGTTTGTCATACGCAAATACCATTATTGTTCTCCCCAGATTGCACTTCCTCTAATTGACTGCAATAAACACACAGGATTTAAATACACATTTTGTGTATACAACCTATAATTCTCCTCTACAGCCGTCACATGATTCTTGAAGCGTTTAAAGCAACAACACAGCTGTTGCTGAAAAAGCACATTTCGCTGACCATGGCTGGATAAATAGGGTGAATTCTGGGCCACTTTCCATTCAGAACTCATTGATCCAGCCAGTCTGAATCCTGCAATGCCATTTGAATCATGTCCAGCTGGACAGTGACCTATAGTGCCGATTAATCTGATTGGCTCAGACAACCTGCTCATACTAACAAGAGCACAGAAATGATATACAGTAGGCCTGTGCGCCAATTCCTCTCCAAACACATATACGGCTATTATGTTTCCACTAGGTAAAACATATTTTGAAGTGTGAAGTTGACTGGATACAGAAGACTTTTTCCAAGCACTATAAAATCAGTATGTGAGTTTTCCCTTACGAACAGTTCATAGCCATAGAGCTGCATCCTGAGGGAAAACTTAAGCGTACCTTCATATGCATGTTCGAGTGGTCATATCCAAATGATTTACATTAACTACAGGTCATCACGATCAGTCATTGTTCATTTATATTCAAAAAGGCCGAACCCTGTCGCACACAAAGTGTGTTGCTGGGAGGAATGGAAAAATCTACACAGCGGATCTCAACCAGATGGCCTTAAGACTCTTGAAAATAAAGTTTCTTTAATGACATTGATGGTTCCATGAAACCTTTCCATTCCACAAAAGCTTCCTTATGGAGAAAAGTGGTTCTTAAGATTTGTAAAATGTTCTACATATTAAAACAGAGTAAGAACAAACGGCTCTTTTAAGAACTGTTCACTGAAAGGTTCTTTGGTGAACCAAAAATGTATCGCATCACTGCGAAATGCTTTATTTTTAAGAGTGAAGAATGAAGATGTCTTGAAATTATTTCAAATAAGACAAAACAAGCCAAAACAACTAAAAGAAAAAATAAATTCACCTCCTTTTTCAATCCCTTCTCTTTGAAGACTCTTAAGGTTTTGGAAAATCTGAATATATGAGAAAGACTTCTTTTAAAAATGTGATTTCCAGACCTGGAATAGTTTTTTAGCTTTGTCAAGCGCCAAAATCAGGTGCAAAATGTCTTTAATTAGATAAGGATTTAGAAAAATACTTTAATTATGAAAAACGGGAAGAGTCAAGGGGAAATTGCTATGTACAATGGGGAGCCTTGAAGTCAAAAAGGTTGAGAACCACTATCAAAAACACCTTTTTATAAAACTAAACTTCACTACAACACACTCAAGACATCATGAACTAAAAATGAACAATTTTCTATTAATCTAGGTTAATATTTATCTATAAAACTATTATTGTTCATGTTAGTTCATATAGCTGTTAAAATAATATTCACTTATTAAACTTTAAGATGCAGAAATGTAAGCATTTATTAAAACAGGTTAAAGCATTTGTCAGTTAGTTCATGATAACTAATGCATTAATGTTTCCAATTGAACCTTACAGTAGTAATAGTTTTTACTTTCTATTTTTAGCATTGGTAATATACAATTTTTTGAGCAGCAAATCACCATATCAGAATGATTTCTGAAGGATCGTGTCACACTGAAACCTTGAGTAATGATGCTGAAAATTCAGCTTTGCCATCGCCACAGGAATAAATTAAATCATTAAAATAGAAGTTACTTTAAATTGTAGTATTTCACAATATTACTGTTTTTACTGTATTTTTGATCAAATAAACATCCTTGCTGAACATAAGAAACTTTTAAACATTTAAAAAATATTATATAAAATTAAAAAATAAATAAATCTTACCGACCCCAGTGTTTTGAAGGTGTATGTAATCTTGTAATGCACATCACTACCACTTTTGGCAGCTGCAGAGATTTTACAACTCTCCAATTCAACTAATTTAACACCCCAACATGTAATAAAGTTTCAAAAGTCAATGTATTTGTTTTTATTGAGGCTCGTGTATTTATCCATCATCTATACAGCACTGTGGGATACACTCATTTAAAAATGTATAAGACTTCAGAGTCAGGATGCGAACCTCCACTGGGTGAAACTCCCACAAATGCATCTCATTTTGCAATCCACAATGATTTGTACAATTCATTAACAGCTGGAAAGCAATTCAACTTTCCTCGGAAATACTGTAAAAACTCAAAGCATCCCATTGGAAGCAATTCCTCAACATCACTTGATCATCTTCACGGGACTATCTACTTATCTGCACAATTGCAAATAGTGTCTTTTTTTGTGATTGTTTTTTTTTTTGTTGTTGTTCCTTTTATGGTAAAATCATGTAAAAAAGTTGATAATCCAAAAGAAGGCCCGATCCTGATAATCCATTTGATATGTAATGACAGGAATCATCTAAGAATGGGTTCTTTGTTTTTGGGATGCGAGGAACTGTAGCAGTTTCTCAAACTAAGTGAAAGACACATGCTCATCAGATGTGAAGGACAGTATATAGCAGATGGAAGTGATGGTGGGGACCCTTCTTGTCCCCGAGTGTCCATATAAAAGAAATAGAGAAAGCAAAGAAAAACTCTAGGTTGAACTAATGGTCATAGGTTCATACGTAGATGCTCTGGCCTTTTGGAGATGACGGGGTAGGCCTGCTGCTTAAACTGGCCCACGTTGGAGCCAGCGGGTTGCCTGATGGGAAGAGGGGCGGTGGCCTCTGAACTAGCCTGGACATCCATCTGATCCATCGTGGACACCTCCATAGCGAGCTCTGTGGGGGACTGGAGGGAGGAGAGTAAGGTGGAACCTCGCCAACAATCTCCTGAGAACTTAATGGGGCTGAAAGATGGAAGACAGCAGGGTTAAAATTGAATTTGATTTTTTAAAGTCAAAAAAAATAAATAAATAAAATAAAATAAAATATTACCTGACAGGCGTTCGAGGGCTTCCCAAAAACCGGCGAGGTGAACGAATTTTTGGCTCAAATGAGAACTTCTCCTTTAAATTTTCCAACACAGATGGAGCTACATAGGTAAAACCCTGTAAGAATTAAAAGCAGATGAGAAAAGCACAAGTTTTTTCAAAACAGACAAAGACGACTATGGAAGCTTATTTCCGCCTCAGAATAAAAAATAAAAAAAAAAGGTAATTGCGACTTTTTCTCTCTTACTATTTTTGCAATTCTGAAAAAAAAAAAAAAACCTTCAGAATTGTAAGCTATAGACTATTTTGTCGGACAAACGTGCGTTGCCACGGTTACGCACATAGCCCGAAGTTAATCTGTGTTTGTTATAGGCATCCAAGCTTGCCTTGACCTCCTCCCTTGTAAATACACATTCCTTCTGCACTAGGTATTCAAAGATGTGAACCTGACTGACCTCTGGTAAATCAGACAGGTCTGTAGACAAACATTCTTGTCTCAACAATTTGTTGAACGGGTCAGGTAATATAATTTTGTCGCATTTAAGTTTGGCCAAGTAGCGGTTCCTTTCGTCTTCTGGTAACCCAAAATAATACCGGCAAGACTTAGTTTTAACTTGCTAGCTAAAGTAAGTTACTTATTTATTTAGCTTGTTATCAGAAATAACCTACTCTAGTAGGACTCTGTTATTGATTCTTTGCGTCTATGAACTCAGAATTTCAAGCTGCAAATCTGAGATACAAACTACGAATTGAGAGATAAAAGTCTCAATAACCATTTTATTCCATGGCAGAAACATTGCAAATTGTTTGAACTCCCAATTACAGTTTATACCATTATACCAATTACCATTTCCATTGCAGAAACAAGCTTCCATAGAAGACAGTGAAATCATGATTGGCTGCCTTACCAAAAAGACCTGATTTGCACTTTCGCTCAGTGTGGAGTCATCAGGACTGTCAACGGGAGTCTGGCTGGTGAACTTTGAATCAAACTGGCTCACGTCCTCAGCAGATTGCTGTCGAAATGAGGCATCAGATTATGTCATTCATATATACTCAATTAACCTTTAAGATGCAAGAATGCACCACAAAAAGTGGCGATAGTTACCAAGAAAGGCTTGAATGGTGGTTCTACTTTACGCGCGAGAAGGTCGTCCCAATTAACATGTCGGAAGAAGGGATGAGTCTAGGAGACAAGTTGAAGCAAATTAAAAATCACAGTTAAAAGCACCAGAAACTCAATAGTTTAAACTATCCTTATAAATCCTACTGAATCATATTTGATATGCAGATTTTTAAGGCCACAAAAATATCAACATGACCAAAACTTCGCTAAAATATTTTGTACCCAATCTTCTACATGCCTTCTGTCATCTTATTTATAGTTTATACTTTAGCAAATAAAAGTCCTTTACAGAGTAATTCTCTGATTTTTAGTGTAAGAAAATGTTTATATTGTTATTATTATTTCAAATTGAACACTTACAGAACTGAAGCAATTTTTTGAAGATTCATGTTAAAAAGAATCACATGATACATCAGGCTTTTCAGGAATATTTATTTGTACATCTCTCAATCATCGTGATGCACTGCATCATATGTTTTGCCACTCACAATAAAAATGACAGAGCTTTGATCATAAAACTAAGCATTTAAATATCACCTAAATACCAACTACGATATATTGTTGAATGATATATAGTGGCAACTGACATTTATATCCATTTTATTTTATGCAAGTAGTCCACTATAAAATTGGCAATATAAATACCAGCAACTGCACCAGATGGCCGTTTACTCAGTCTGGGTTTAGGTTTTTTTCCTGTGAACATATTCTATATTATATATATACATACACACATATATATATATATATATATATATATATATATATATACATATATATATGAGCCATAAAAGCCTGATGTATCAAATATGAAAATCAACATATGTAATATAAATTATTATTATTTTTTTTTTTAGATATTTTAAATATTTTGTCTAATGATTTAATGACCTGTTCCATTAAAAAAATATAATAATAATTTAAAAAATAATTAAAAAAAAAATAATATTATTTATATATATATATATATATATATATATATATATATATATAATTATTATTATTTTTTTTTTTTTTTCACAATATATTGAATTTAACACTGATATTGACATGAGAGCTGTAAACAGACCTGTACTTCTGTTGCATCTCCAGGTCCAGCCCCAAGCCGAGATGAGGCACTTCTTTTCAGGAGCTGAACAAATTTAACAAAATTATTATTAGAAAATGAGCAAAAAAAAGGGTTGTTTTTTTTTAAATGGAAAAAAATTAAATAAATGTTTTGATGTACCCTTTTGAGAAGGTCTCTGGCTTCTTGTGTGAGGTAGGGTGGGAGGTTCAGTTTGCATTTAAGAATTTTGTCAATGGTTTTCTTCCGGTTCTCTCCTGTAAAGGGGGGCTAGAAAGGCAAAAAACATCCATGTCAAAAAGAAAAAACATCCATTTAAAGTAGGTTTGTTCAAAAACTAGAACTTGACTAAAAGTAGGGTTTTACTTTTTAATGCTAGGGACCCCATATACGATGATCCCCTTGTAAGGGACCCTGATGACAAATATAAAGGCAGCTGTATAAATTTACATTGTCATGTCACTAAAACTGTTAAAATACTAGAGTGAAAATACTTACTTTTAAGTTCACAGTGTATGTGTAATTAATACTTATTTTATTACAAAAATATTATCCAAAAAAAAAATAGAAAATAAAAAAATAAAAAAATCATAAAATAAATAATTTAAAAAGAAAATAAATCAATGAATGTGAACAGAAAAAGTAACATTTCATTAATATCTTAAAAGCCACGTTAACTTTGACAGCCCAAAAAAAAAAAAATAACAATAAATGTATTTATTTTAAATATCACTTTTTAATAAACTGATAAAAAAAAAGTACTTCTTACATTCAAATTAGATTTTTTTTTTTTTTTTGTAAATTACCCAAGCTCACTAATTGATGTTTAATTTAATTTTGGAACATAAACTCCAGAATAAAAAAATGAAAAAAAAAAAAAAAAAAAAAAAAAAATCAACTATTGCAAACTAGAGCGTTGCACTAAGACACATATACTCACTGCTCCAGTTAACATGTCATACATCAAAGCCCCCAGACTCCACCAATCAACAGCCCGATTGTGCCCGCTTCTCATGAGGATCTCTGGAGCCCTGAAATAAAAGGAACTTCTCACGCTACTGTAGAATTCATCTAAATGCATGTCACGCAGGCATGTCAGACAATGAACAGAGACATTTCCAAAACAGGAAATTAGCAACTAAGACATTACAAGAACGTTAAGGACTTCTTTAAACATGTCTCACATGTATTCAATCGTGCCGCAGAAAGTGTGGGTCACTGTGCCGTCGTGAATCGACTCCTTACACAGCCCAAAATCAGTCAGTTTTACATGTCCTGTGATAAGACAGAAAATAAACAATTTTTATTTTTTTATAAAATTAAAGTTCTTCCATTGTCGATTTTCTCCTTTCAAAATTACAAATTGAAGCAGCCAAACCTTGGTTATTGAGCATGATGTTCTCAGGTTTGAGATCTCTGTAGATGATGCCTTTCTGATGCAGGTGTCCGAGAGCCATAGAGATTTCAGCCAAGTAAAAGCTGCGTGTAAAAAGCCCGGAGCATCATTCCGATTATTCAGAAGTGCTAGCCATATTTACATTTTAATGCAGCGAGTTCATGCTTTAAAAGTCACAAAACTAAAATCGCCCTCTCTTACCAGGCTGTGTCCTCCATGAAAATCCCTTCTCGCTCAAGCTGCATAAAAAGCTCCCCACCTGCAAAAGAAAAATGTTTTTACCCCAAACATCAGTTTTAAGAGTAAACAATGAGATGGACCGATAGTAAAGCTTTACCACATCAGACTTCAAAACAAGATCGCACTGCAAAAGTACTGCTTTTAAAATTTCAGCATAAATTTAAACAAATTCCCTCAATGCAAAAAACGACATTCAAAGGAATCCCACCAATGGCAGATTATATTCCTTAGCAACTCCACAGCAACAGGAGGGGAGTGGAAAGAATGAGAAGTTATCTATCTCTAAGAGACAAAGGTTGTTCTTGATTCACGAACCACTTAGGTATTCAAGGATGAGGTAAAGCTTGCCGCCCGTCTGAAAGGCATAGATTAGATCAACGATGAATGGATGCTTGACTTCCTCTAAGATGTTCCGCTCTGCTTTAGTATGCGCTGTGTCCTTGGCATTGCGTACAATCATGGCCTACAAGAAGCAGAATAAGGCGACATTGAGACATTGCGACAAATGTAAATTATTACATTCAAATGGAAGGTATTTGCTTACCTTTTTTAAGACTTTCATTGCAAATATTTTTCCTGTTGCTGCACCAGATACTTTCCGAACCTGGAAAACCTATTAGAATTTTTAAAAAAAAGAGAAAAAAACAGAAAAAGTTACACTTATATTTTTTTAATATTGTGTATTTTTATTAATATTGTCAAATATCTTTTATTTTTTTACTATCAAGCATATTTTAATTTTAATTATTATTAAAATTACATTTAATTTTTTAGTGATTTTGTAATGTGCTTTTGTCATTTTATTAGTTTTCATTCTTTTTAAATATTAACATTTAGGTTCATTTTTTTGTTTTAGTTTTTACCTTCAGTGCTTCAACAAACTTATTTCAGGCAATATTTTAAATGTTTGGTTAATTCATCTCTATTTTATTTTAGCTTTATTTCAATTAACAAAACGAGGAATGCTCCGATCAGAAATTTTGCAGCCGATACGGACTACTGATTTGTTTTCATCACGATCATTCAAGCTTTATATAAGTGATATGCAAGCTCTCTGTTGAATGTCACCGTTAACCCCTTACACCTTGAAAGCATTTTTAATGATTTCAAAGTGGCATACTTGAAAGAAATTGCTTATAATGCTACTAAAAAAAGTATCATCAAGTAAGTTTATGGTCTCAGTTTATGGAAAACCCTTCATAATGTAGGGCTGAGCGAATATGAGTAGAACTCTTTACTATCCCAGTACTTCAGAAATCCATTTAAAAGGTATACATATGAATAAACGTGGCGCAACTGCCTTCATCATCACAGAATGCTGATGCCTATCTTGTGAAAGGGATTCATCAATATGCTGATTGAGGACTGTTGGGACACTCCAGGCACAGGATGGTTCTGTCTGGGGAGTCATTTACACCTCAATGACATTTGCTTCAAATGACAAATATGCTTCAACTACATACTATTTATCTACTAGTGTTTTCTATCATGTAACTATGTCATGTTTGGTCTCATCTGACAGCTTATAAACTGAACTGAATGGTAGTATAATTATTAGAGATATTAAAGTATCCTAATGTACAATCTAGATATTGCTTAAACATGCATTGAGGAGAATATGTTAATGTACTTCTCCCCCTCTGGACCACCACCCATTTGCTTTATCTTTTGTTTTCCTGTGAATTGGTTTTCCACTCATGTATAACAATGCTTAGCTCAGGGTGTAAGAAGGAAAGGTAACTGTTGACGGGGGAGAAAGGCTTAAACCCGCCACTCCCGCACACCAATGCGAAACCTTCAAACAATTAAGGCTTTTACGGCCTCTTCTTCACAGCAGGGTATTATTTGTTACAACCAAGTTTTCTACACAGTATGTTGTTCCATCCTACTGTCTTTATATTTAAAAATGTAACTTAATAAATAACTTTGCCTGCTTTAAAGGTTTTGAGTATATTTCCTTTCATCACTGATAATGTTGAAATCTAAAGTGATTGTAACTTTATTATCTGAACATTCAGGTTAAATCTTAAGTTTTCCTGTCAGTTCAAAGAAAGACTTTTACCTTAAAGAATAAGAGGATAAAGAATAACAACAAGTTTAATGGAGTCAGAATAATTAAATTGGAGTTAGATAAATAACTGAATTATGCACGTCATCCTTCAACTGCTTTTTGTTTCCGATTATTGGTTCAAAATAGCAGCGTAAGCTTCCAGCCTTACAATACTTTGTTCTTATGATACAACACTGCTGTAAAAAACCCCAGAAAATAATGGAATGCAATTCATGCCTGACATGATGACTATTAGAAAGTATATGTGGCAGCTCATAAAACCAAGCTTGATCAATGAGACTAAATGAAATGTACGATTTACTATGGTTTACTAATATTTTGCAAAGTTACAATGCAAAATGTGGTACAAAAGCCTCATGTGTATACTGGTTACGTGCACTTTTTACATCATCAAACTGATCGTTTCATGAGATCGGCCAAATTTAGTGACTACTGATCGAGTCAATCTGTGACCGATCCATCGGAGCATCCCTAAACAAAACAGTTTTTAATGGTTTTATTTGGCATCTAATAGCCCTATTGCTCTATAAATTTGATATTACTAAAAATACATTTAAAAAAAAAAAAATTACCTTTCCATAACCTCCTTTCCCCAACACACGGAGAAGCTCAAAGCACTCTGGACGGATGTTCTCAGTGCCTTGATTCACATTGTCCTCCGAGATCTCAATCTTCTCACAGTCGTCCATGTTACTACAAGAACAAACCAAAAACGACAAATGATCATTTTTTTAAGAATCAGTCCATGCAACTTTTTCAATTCAACACTTTTAAATGAAATATTCAAAAATAGAAACATTCTGAACTTTGATAGCACCCTCTACACATACTCACAATTCAAAACCACTGCACTGATCCATAAGGTCATTGATCTGAGCCTGCAGAAGAGAAGTTTTCAATGCATGATCAATAAAAGCTCAATTCACAGCAACAGTGAATATGTTGGCTGAAGAGATGATCAGTCCACGAAGAGATAACGTTACGAGGCAACAGTTGGCAGCACTTCTAGTCTGAACATGAAAACGTAAGGGGTCAGATTTCGCAATACTATTCCCAGAGATCCCATAAGGTGACATGCACCATCTATGGCAATTGACTGATCCTCGTAGACACTTATTAAAGTCAGTAAATAATTTAAAGCGCAAGCATGCATATTATACACATATACATGTGTGTGTGTATTTGTGTAAGGTTATATATATGTAGACTGCTGCACTGCAACATCCTATGTGAAAGGCAACACAGACGCCCAGCCCTTTAAATTGCCATAACTGTACTGTACTGTACTGTACTGTAAACTAGTAAGCTTACATACAACCCTATTATCTCCAAGTCCTATCTTCGACTCGTATATATAAAACTCATTTCGGGTAGTAAAATGTCGATATCTCTGACACATGTGCTGACAGGCAAAATATCAAAGTTATTCAGTACATAAAACACACTGCACGGGTATCGTGTTAGCCTGTTAGCATAACATAAAGCAGCCCGACGCGCGTTCCTCGGGCCTCGGGCCTGCGCTCTGCTCGGGGTGGAACGCTCGCGCGTGCCGTTTACTACAAAACCGTCCGTCCGTTAACGTTACCTCCTCCAGCTCATCATCGGAGACATTTTCCTCCGGCTGGTCCAGATCGATGTCGAAAACGCCAGCCATCGTTGATTTCGCCGTGTGGGATCACTTCAAACCAAGTGAGGAGCTCGCGCTTCCCGCCTCATGGACATGAACGCACAGTCGCCATGACCAGCATGGACGCGGACTGACACCCCCGCGCGGAGGAATGCGGGAAAATACTCGCGCTGGACTTCAAACTGTGGAACTTAGCGATTGAATTTCATTAGTTAACGTTAGTTCAATTTAGCTAACGTGAATAAAGAATGAACAGCATTTATTAATCTTAGTGGTTGTTAATGTCAACATTTACTAATATACACTATTAAAATCAAGTTGCATTTGTTAACATTAGGTAATGCACTGATTTTTTTTTTAACTAATTAACATGTTAATAAATAATAAAATATTGACATAACAAATGTTAGTTAATACTAATGGTAACAAATGAGAGCTTATTGTAAAGTTGTGAATGAACTAAATTATTAACTAAATGCGTTATGTTGTAAAACGTACAAATAAATCACAATAAGAACAAAACATATAATTACTTGATTTAATTCATTTAATTAAATGATTAAAGCAAATAGAATAAGCGTTCTTGCTGTAAATGTTTTATGAAATGTTATCTTTACTGTCAGACTTTATCAACGTTATCAAATTTTAACCCTGAAATAGTACAAATAAATAAATACATTTGATTAAAATAATTAAATAGTGTTTTATTATTGTAATGCAATATGAACATTTAAATTGTAAAGTATTTATTCATCATGGTATTATTTGTCGCGCTAACTTTAATTTATATTAGCCTAAAGAAAAATGCATTAATGAAAGTCACAGCTACGATTTAGTAGAATTACAAAAGTAAAAAGAATTTGAGAAAAAAAAATGTGCTTCACTGGCATGAAAATTATGTACAAAAAAAACAAAAACAAAAAATTCATTTGGATTTTGCGGTGAATTATGACCTAGACCTGTTTTCTGTAAAGGTAAGAACACTGGAGAACACTGGAGAACACAGAAAGTATGTTTTGTGCGCCACCTGGTGGTTATAGAGAAGTTTTCCACTCTAGCTTCCAGTCCCATCATGCATCAGTCCCGACGCTTAAACTGCACCCGCCTTCAACTGCTTTTACTTTATAAAAAAAAAATTTAAAGTTGTGACTTATAAATGCTACTTGATATTGTGTATTCCATGGCTTTGTTTTGACTCTCCGTACAGTAAACTGACATCCAGGTAATTTATTTTATTGAGTTACAAGGTAAACGTTGCTATAGCTACACTTTCGGTAGTTGTCTATTTACAATGCTGTAAATGAGACGTTTGCGGTGTCGTTTAAAGGGTAATGTCTTAGGACATGTCGGTTGTGAGCTTACAGTTGGGTCAGTGTGGGAATCAGGTCGGACACGAGCTCTTCAGTGTCATAAGCGATGATTCAAATGGACCAAACAGAAAGAAGTACAAGCAATGCAGTGAGGAGAGATTCTTTTATGAAACCTCGACTGGAGGTAGGTTCAGCTCACTAATGTTTGCTAATACCTCTGTAATATGTGATATTTATTAGGTTCCCTATGTTTATGTCTCACAGAAGTTGTGGCACGGTCAGTACTTGTTGATATGGAGCCCAAGGTTATCTCTCAAGCAATAGCCAAGGCTTCAAAATCTGGAAGGTGGAAGTATGGAGACAAAGCACATTTCTCCCAGAAGCAGGGCTCTGGAAACAACTGGGCAAATGGGTGAGAAGATCAGCAATTAGTTTGAGCTTTTATTGTGTTTGTCGTGTGAATTCAGTTTACTGTTCTTCTCTGAAGGTTCTGTGTTCATGGACCAAGTCATGAAGAGGCTGTGGAGGATCTGGTGCGGATGGAGATCGAGCGATGTGATCGTCTCGCAGGGATTTTCACCATGATGAGTGTCGCGGGTGGCACCGGTTCTGGTGTGGGTACCTACATCACTCAATGTTTGAGGGACATATACCCCCAGTCCTTCATCCTAAATCAAGTTACATGGCCCTATGGAGCTGGTGAGGTAAGATAGTGAGCATTTTTGTGTTTTAAGGATTTAGTAGTAGTTATATAGCAATATTTTTTTAGGGATTTATCAAAAAAGTGCCTTAAAATGCAATTGATACACCTCTTATATTATAAAAATGTTTTTTTTAATTTCTGAACTTAAATTCAGAATCACGATTTTTTTGGTTTCAAATAGAGATCACGATTCTCCCACAATTCTGAATCTACAACCAAACGAAATAACATGTAAGTTACTAGAGGTTCTGACCAAATATTAATTGCTGGAATATGTTTGAATGAATTCAAAGATTCTCATTAATAAATTACTGGATGAATTAGTGTTTTTGAAACAATCTTTTGGGTGAATGATTCAATGACAAAATAATTTAAGTCACTTGTCGCCACCTAGTGGAATAAAATGTAATTGATACAATCGTTAGTTGTTCGTTTCAAGGTAGTTTGCTCTATTTTGACCGCTATCGTAGACATCAGTATATGAACTTAACTTATATTTCAGTACTTCTGTGATTATTTGAAGATTTGTAACAGAAATAGGCTAAGTAAAGTGTGGTTCAAAACTGATCTCGCGCTCTCTGGCAGCACAAACACATATTTGAATGTCCGGTATGATTTTGTTAAAGGTTTAAAAGACGCGGGCGAATCGTTGTCATTAATAAAATAAGATCATGTGGGTGCTTGAATCGAGATCGCGATCTTTTTTTACGATTAATCTTGAAGCTCGAGGGTCAAACAAGAACTGTCATGATATCATAATGAAGAAAACAGCCTTATTAAAAGAATGAAAGTCTTGAAAATAAAGTAGTTTAGCGTAGTCAGGGCTCAACGATAAGGATGTTTTTCTACTGGCCCTGTTGGCGGGTTCATATATTTAGATGCACGGCAAAATTATTCACAAAAAATAAGTAAATAAAATGTCTTCAATATGTTTGACCCAATCAAACGTGAATAAATAAGGTTAAGACACCAAATTTTGGATACCAGCGAGATTTCACAATTCTCAATTAAATTTTTTGATACCTCAGCAATAATATAAATCTCAAATATTATTAAAGAAAACAATAAAAAAAAATGCTCTTAAGTCTTAATGCTCATGATTAATCAGCATGGAAAGTATGATGATTTCTGTTCAATTTTAATCTGTTCAGCTCTGGTGTCTTGCCATCAAAACCATATGAAACCAACATGAATACAAACAGTCCATCTCTTAGAACATGTGTTTGAAAGTACATTTTTCCTTTTCTTTATCAAGGACACTCTTATTCGGAAATGGTTCCTTATTCTAATCACCGGTTTTGTGATTTTTCTTTTCCAGGTGATCGTGCAAAACTACAACTCTGTGCTCACGCTGTCACATCTCTACCAGCTCTCTGATGCTATACTGGTTCTCGAGAATGACACCGTGCACAAAATCTGCAGCCGGCTGATGAACATCAAACACATCTCCATCAGTGACGTTAATAAGGTGATCGCTCACCAGCTGGGCAGCGTGCTTCAGCCCGCTTATACCGCCGATTCACCCTGCCACTACAGCAGAAACCCCATAGGTACAAACGGCTTACAATTCACGTCCAATTTCAGAGAGTCCTCAGGAAAAAAATGACACTGCTTTACCAGTGTTTATCTGCTGTCTACAGGAGAATTGCTGACTTCTCTGGTGTGTCACCCCGAGTACAAACTGCTCAGTATGTGTAATATTCCTCAGATGTCCAACACGTCTCTGGCCTACAGTGTGTTTAACTGGCCTGGCCTGCTCAAGCATTTACGTCAAATGCTCATCGCCAGCGCTAGGATGGAAGAAGGTGAGTGATGTCACAGATTCACGTAATATTAGGAAGGATGCTTTATATACACGACACATAACGGAATAAGAAATGCAAAATATTACTTTATTGACTGCCCACATAATTTTTTTGTTGTTGTTTTTTAAAGGAATTGACTGGACGGTAAGTGTCACATCAGGTGGAGCGAGCGCGACAAACAGCAGGCATAAAAGTTTCAATTCATCACTTGCTAATCTTCTTATCCTGCGGGGGAAAGACGTTTCTACTGCGGTTACAGGCAAGTAGCCCTTCCATGTACTTCCATCCATTAACAGGCACACTTATGTAACTTTTGGCCCTCTAGAGGTTAAAAACAAAACTGCATGCATTTTGCTGAAGAGCATTGTTGTGCTTTTGGCTGTGTGACTGTACTGATGAATATGGTTCTCCTACTGCTCATAAAACAGATAGATAGAACCAGTTTAGATGGAACGGATCTCAAGATGACTAGACGTTACTGTAGCTTTACCCATTAATAGACACGGTACTTCCTTGAAAATAAATTCCAGCATAGCGCTACAACAGAGCTTCCCAAACTTAAGAGGGGTAAGGCCCCCCAAAAACATTGCAAAAGCTCCACGACCCCGCCGTTAAAAAATATATACCAACATTTACCTACAAATACATTTATTAACAAATTTGTAAGAATTTCATGTGAATTATGAGAACTATGATGTAAACATTCTTAACAAATATATTTAAATCCATAACACTAACCTTACATACTTTCAAAAAAATCAAATTTTAGAACAATTGGAATATTTTAATTATTTCATATATTGATTTGGACTAGCTACGGCCCCCCTGCAATACCGCTATGGCCCACCGGGGGGCCGCGGCCTACAGTTTGGGAAGCACTGCGCTACAACAACCATGAATTGACCCTTCACAAAAGATAATGTTCTCGCCTCAGTGCTCTCCCTCTCCGAAAAGCCAAGGCAGTGTTGATTCTGTTTTTGTTAGACCTCTGTCACGTTTTCCTTTCACCAACAGACTCTCCTCTGTCCAGCGTTTGTTTTAGGCCCTGTTTACACTAGTGCATTTTCATTTTAAAACGCACAACTTTTGCTACTGTTATGCATGTGTTTTACACTATGCCGGTGTTTTCGAACCTCGAAAACGGAGACTTTCGAAAACGCTGCAGACCCCGTTTTAGTTTGAAAACGACGGGGTGGTGTTTCAGTATAAACTGAGCAAAACGGAGACTTTTGAAAACGACGGCGTGGCTGCCCACATCCGCTCTGTGTATCCTTGAAGACCGTGTAAATAATAACATGGAGACTGAACTGCAATCTGGCCTTGTTGTCATTTTTAGCAGCCATTGTGCAGTTAAACATTGCATTTTTTTAATACTGCAGCTACCTATATGCGCAAGTGGCAACTTATTGTGCATGAAACGGTCAGGTGACATGCGTTTTCGGTCGTATAGATGATTTCTGAAATTCTGTGGAGACTCCAGTTTAGACAAGGATCATTTTCATTTTAAAACGCCGTTTTAAAACAAAAACGCACTAGTGTAAACGGGGCCCAAAACTGGAGGTTTGAATTCCCTGGAGTTTTGAGATTTAGCTGCTCCGTATGTCAATCTTTCTCATTTGTTGTGACAACTTACCTATACCTATGCCACTCCCACTCCATACACACGCCAAAGTAGAGACACTCACGGGTTAGTGACGAATGTACACAATTTCCAATGAAAAAGTCTCGTCATGTCTAAAATATAAACACTTATGATAGGCTTACCATAGTGAATCGGGGTAAGACAGTGGTTCTCAAACTTATTGGGTGTACTAAAAAATTGGCGCTCCACCACTGACTACCAAATAGTTTCACAATTATAACATTTCAAAATTATAAAAACTGAAAAACGTGCAATGTTCCCATTGATATCTTTTTTTCTCTCCATACAACAGAAGTTAATGGGAACCGAAACATTGGTTACCAACATTCTTCATATTTGCCATAAGTATTAAATTGTCATTTTTGGGATGGAACATCCCTTTATGTTAAACATTCACATTATTTTTAACATGGAAGTGGGTGCGGCCATTTGTAGATCGAATGTTTCTGGCTTCTGGTATCACACTCTTTCAGTTATTTTAAGCTGTACAAAGCAGTTCTTTATGATGCTTGATATTGCAAACTGGCATTTCTTACCATATTGTCTTAATTATAAACAGTGGTTTGTAGCACAAACAGTTTTACCGTTTACTGCACTGTCATTCTTGTTATTTCCCTATAGTGGCTAATGAATCGGAAGTCTCGCACATTCACAGAGAACAGCTTACTTCTGCATTGAAAAATGATGTGGATGGGAAACTAACATGAAAAATATTTCAATCAACAGATGGTTTCAAGGATCCTGCGTTATATGTGCCGTGGCTTAAAACAGATAATAGTTTCAGCACATGGAACTCCCCTGTATCCTTCAATGGATATGAAAAGTCGGCCACTTTGGTCAGCAACTGTCAGTCCCTTTTAAAACCACTGGACAATATAGTCAGCAAGGCTTGGAACATGTTTGCCTCAAGGTGAGAAATACAGTAGCATAAATACTGTCCAAATTTCTGTAGCGTGTTTTTAAAAATACAATTTTGTTCTTCCTGTAGGGCTTATATTCATCAGTATACAAAGTGTGGAATCTCCGAGGAGGATTTTCTGGACAGTTTTACTGCACTAGAGCAGATCATCTCCAGCTACACAAACCTCTGATGAACCCTATCATAGACGGCTCATAAAGATTTGACAATACTGATTTCATATGATTCCATATTATATGACTTAACTAGCCTCTGGAGAAGTGCATTTGTTAAAATAGGACCGTTAAATTCATCATTTTGTCTTATACAAATATTTATTTCTACCTTTTAAAGCTGTAACTATAGATCATTTATGAGTATTTGAATAATTTGAAAATATTTTAATGAAATAAAAGCAGTGTTTAATTGTGATGCTTATTCACTTTTTTTCGAGCCACTTATGAATACCCATTCGGTGTTGTTAGCACAAGAAAGTTTAACTATAAAAAAAACTTTAAAAATGTCTTAGTTGGCCTGTTTTTTCTTCCAATATGATTTGAGAGTGATTCAAAGAGCATCTTGATCTTCAGTTGAAGCACGAACATCCGACTGTTTGAGTCACATGATCAATGTCTCAAATTTAGAAGTATAATAGTCCAGAATATTTATTTTCTTTCTTGTTTTTTTTTTGCCATTTCACTTGAATTGTTTACATTTTTTATTTGTATATGTAATACAAAATACTGATCACTGCATAAATTACAATTGCTTTTTTTTTAGTGTTACCTACGATTGTTTTTGTTATATTGCTTTTTCCTCTCTCTGATATTTATTATTACATATTATTATTTAATTACTTGTATATTGCAGTTGAATAAGTTGGATATTGAATAGTGAATAAGTCATTCAACAATACCAAAACTATTGAAATTTGTGTTGTCTGTGCGAGAGAGAGAGAGACCTGAAGGTCCGGAGTTGTTGACGTCTTGGTTTTGATTCTTCTCGATGGTTTTAGCAACTGCTAGCATTATTACTTGACAACAATACAGGATAATGATCGAATTGTGACTACATGCTTATAATAAACTTCTCATTTGATCATACATATAACAGTCTTAAACCTATTTTCCTTTTCATCGTCTGTTGAATAATAACAAATTCTTTAAAGCTAAAACTAATGCAATTTCTTTGCTGATACTTTCGACGTAAAGACTATCGGTCTTCCTGCCAAGGTTTGTTCTGGAGCAACAGAATAGCACACAATTGACCCTTCACAAATACCCGCCCCCTTTAGTTACTGTTGCTATGTCCGACAAGCCATGCCGCTCTCACGCCACACATCATGTTCTCACACAGTGAAAAATACATTGCGGCGCAAAGAGGACACTGACAACGCATTGACAAAGCAGGTTTCATATTTAAAATATTGTAATTTTTTAAAGAAGTTTAAACAATAAATAGCGTATAGTGTCTCTTTAATGTGTCGTGACAGATCGCTGTAGCTCCTTCAAGCGGCTTGTGAACCGATCCTCTCTTCATACTAGTTCATTTATAGCATCAAATAAACATGAACGAACATCAGAAGGAATGTTGTTTCAAGTGCGGAAAGACGTGAGTACACACAATTTTTCAAGCTCTAGTTCACTAACGTTAATCTACTAACTCCCCTGACTGCTTTGTCGGACAAAATGGCGGATTCGGGGTTATGATTAGTCAGATAGCCTGTCAATCAAACTGCGGAAGGATCAATTGACCAACTATTACTGTTAAGGTACCAATGTCTCCACTAGCCTACCGTGTTTAATTAACGTTTATTTTTGAAGATGACAGGAGATTATAAAATTAATTTTTAAAATTATAAATCTTAAACGCCACGCATATCATCACACGGACAAGGAAGGATGGTGTATCTGCATCACAGTTCGGCAATACTATACACCAGAGGAATACTTGAATAGATGGATGGACCCAAATAAATCCTGAAGGAATCTGCAAGTGCAGTGGAAAAAGAAGGATTCGCCTTACAACAATGACCCGTAAAAAAACAACAAAAGAGCCACAGAAAAAACATCAATGATGCGTTTAAATTTGAAAGGAAAAAGTGTTGTTCACGAACGGCCTTTGTTGCTAATTGTTCAAACTATATATTAACGTTCAGATTATATTATTTACGTTTACGAATTAACGTTCAGATTATAAATTTAATTGGGTGGGGGGGGGGGGGGGTAACTCTATAGTAACATCGATATAGTGTTTTTTAACCAGTGGGGAAATAACTTAAACGTGAGGACAAAAAAAGCTTTTTATTGTGAAATTTTATAGCAGCAAACTATGAAAACCTGAAAACATTTTCTATAAAATATATAACTGGTCTTGACAAATTTCTTTCTCCTAGTTAAATAACGTTAGCTGAATGCAAAAGGAAAAAGTAGAGTGATTGATTTTACCAATGCACATTTACAGTTTACAATAAAAAGCTAAATCTTTGTTCTACTTATGTTCACATATGATCCATCTGTCCCCACAAACCAGTAAACGCTCACACTCCGATCGCACGCTGGAGAGAACACGTTCATCAGTTAGTGAATATTCTTCAGTTCAACATTTCTTGCACAAAATTCAGCCCTGGAAACGTGGATGGCGACAAAGCCCAAAATTTCAGGCAGCCTATTAGACTGCTGTTGCCATGTGACTTACAGCCAACACC